>BGPT01001467.1:22679-72679 GCA_003297045.1 Symbiodinium sp. clade C Y103
CTGGATGAAGTTGATGTGGACGATGTGGATGTTGAGGTACTACTTGTAGAAGAGGTGCTTGTACTCGTGCTGCTGCTAGAGCTACTTGATGTGGAGGTGCTACTAGTGCTGGATGAAGAGGTGCTGGTAGACGTTGTTGATGATGAGCTGGTGCTGGTGCTGGAGGTACTTGTGGAGGAGGTGCTACTGGATGTGCTGGATGTCGAGGTGCTCGACGTGGATGTGCTGCTTNTGTGGAGGAGGTGCTACTGGATGTGCTGGATGTCGAGGTGCTCGACGTGGATGTGCTGCTTGTGCTGGTGCTTGAGCTGGTTGTGGATGAAGTTGAAGTGGAAGATGACGACGTAGATGAGCTGCTAGTGCTGGATGAGGATGTGCTTGTTGAGGAGGTTGATGATGAGCTTGTGCTGGTGCTGGATGTGGTTGTAGAAGAGGTGCTGCTTGATGTGCTNAGTGCTGGATGAGGATGTGCTTGTTGAGGAGGTTGATGATGAGCTTGTGCTGGTGCTGGATGTGGTTGTAGAAGAGGTGCTGCTTGATGTGCTGGATGTAGTGCTGCTTGACGTGCTTGTTGATGACGTGGAGCTGGATGAAGTTGATGTGGATGATGTGGATGTTGAGGTACTACTTGTAGACGAGGTGCTTGTACTCGTGCTGCTGGTAGAGCTACTTGATGTGGAGGTGCTACTAGTGCTGGATGAAGAGGTGCTGGTAGATGTTGTTGATGATGAGCTGGTGCTGGTGCTGGAGGTACTTGTGGAGGAGGTGCTACTGGATGTGCTGGATGTCGAGGTGCTCGACGTGGATGTGCTGCTTNNNNTAGATGTGCTGCTAGTGCTGGATGAGGATGTGCTTGTTGAGGAGGTTGATGATGAGCTTGTGCTGGTGCTGGATGTGGTTGTAGAAGAGGTGCTGCTCGATGTGCTGGATGTGGAGCTGCTTGATGTGGAGGTGCTGCTTGTAGTGCTGCTTGACGTGCTTGTTGATGACGTGGAGCTGGATGAAGTTGATGTGGACGATGCGGATGTGGAGGTACTACTTGTAGAAGAGGTGCTTGTACTCGTGCTGCTGGTAGAGCTACTTGATGTGGAGGTGCTACTAGTGCTGGATGAAGAGGTGCTGGTAAACGTTGTTGATGATGAGCTGGTGCTGGTGCTGGAGGTACTTGTGGAGGAGGTGCTACTGGATGTGCTGGATGTCGAGGTGCTCGATGCGGATGTGCTGCTTGTGCTGGTGCTTGAGCTGGTTGTGGATGAAGTTGAAGTGGAAGATGACGACATAGATGTGCTGCTAGTGCTGGATGAGGATGTGCTTGTTGAGGAGGTTGATGATGAGCTTGTGCTGGTTGTCCTCACTGCTTGATTGACAATATTTTTTCAATCTTTTCAGACTTCCTGAGTTGGTGTCAGAAATTCTAAGCTCATTGCCTCTCTCAGCTGGAGACAACTGAGCTTGAGGCTCAGCCAGTCTGCGTTCAATCTGTTTTACATCTCCTGGAAGCGTTGTAAAGTTCAAGACACATTCAGTCTCCAGCATACCAAGAATTGTTACTGAATACCCACTGGCTTTCACATTGCCTGCCAAACCCAAACCAACCCGATGCAGCCTCACAATTCTCCCAAGTGAGATTCCAGGATACTAATCATACATAATGATACTACGATGTTTCGATCATCCTTTCCCATCAAAATCTCCTGAAAATTCGAAGTCGAGAAGAGTACTGTTGGGAATGGTCGGAAAGTTGTCAATCAAATCACCTAATTAGCAGGGAACGAGGCACCGTTCCGCAAAGAGGAATTCAAAATTGTTCATCTGACACTTTACAAACTTCACAATGTGCAAATTTGAATTTCAATATATTTTGCGCATATTTCAATCGGAAAACAAGACTGATGCAGCCCTGGTCACCATCAATGCTCAAGCGTCTTCCATGTCCAGGACTGAAACCCTGGCGGTCAGGTCAGGTTTACGAGGAGTTTACGAGGAGTATTCTTCAAGTATTCTTCAAGTATTCTTCAAGTATTCTTCAAGTATTCTTCAAGTATTCTTCAAGTATTCTTCAAGTATTCAAGGAATATTCGAGAAGAATTGAAGTTTAGGATCTACATGCAATGTAAATGATTTTTGCAAAAGAAAAATAGAACACGAAAAACCAAATGTTCTCTCCGAAAAACAGTTCCCTACCATCGAGCCCGTCCTGAACTGCAAATGTCGCTTGATGAAACCCGGGAAACCCAAAGGGACCTCACTGAGCACAGCTGACCACAGGTGTGGCCGGTGTGGCCCACGAGCACAGCTTTGTACGTTGCCCAAACGAATTTTCATATGAAAACATATGACCAGGAAAACCAGGACTTCATCCACAAAAGAAAAACAAAAAAAACTTTGAACAGTTTGTAGTAGATCAATTGTTCACAGTCTCAGCCGTCAACTCGAAGAGAATGGTTCTGGTTTGGACACCTTTGCCAAGTTTCGAAACAGAGGCCATGCTTGTGATTTTTTCTGAATACGTAGGCAAAACCAAACACTTTGATACACTTTGTTGCGAAAGGACAAAGTGAACAACACAAAATCAGTCGTCTTTAAAATCGCAAAGGACAGACTGCTCTGCATTGCCTCGCCCTCGCTGAAGTTGTGCCGTATCCAAGGACTTAGCCTCGACGTTTTCGTTTGTTTTTTTCCCATGCAAACATTTTTGCAACACAAAAACATGGCGTTCCGTGGATTTTTTCGCGAATTTTTGGTAGCGAAGCGTTTGTTGGATTTCCATCATGTTGCATAGTGTTCGTATGGTTTTACTGCCAATTTGGATCACACAAGATCAAGTTGGCCCAACTCCTTTTGAGATGTCGGGGATTTGCTGAATTTGGAAAACAAAATGTGGGGACCCCTGCCACAACACCACGAGGGCACTGCCAAAGCTGCCCAGGCATGTTGCCTCCAAAGTTTGGCACCCCAAGACTGTCAACGTGTTCGAACCGATTCAATTTTGCCACTGAACACACACGAAACACACATGACACATGTGAAAAAAAAAATGTGCCAAATGCCATTGCATTTGCACTGCCAATTGAAAATCGCAAGTTGTTTGCTTCATGCCTTGAACATCATGGGATCATGGCGCTACGGCTGTCAGAAATACATGCGCCCGCCAAGAAAGTTGCACAGGAAATTGAACATGTTGAGTTGGACATGTTGACTCAACATCTGCAAAACATTGTGGTTTGTTTTGTAACAATCGTTGCGCCATGGTTCCAATGTTGGTTTTGATCAAATTTTAACTGAATCACATCTGAAATGGCAACCAGATGATGGCGTGACAGAAAGGAATGCCGTTCATGTCATGTCATATCAAATTCGATTCTATTCTAGTCTATTTTAATGTCTAATATGTATGCTATTTCATATGTTATATTATATTTATTATACTGTATATATATATATATACATAAAAATATGTGTGTGTGTGTTGTGTATATTGTATTATATACACATATGTGGGATCGGGAGAAAATCTGAGCCCCTTGAAAGCATCAAATTCTCTACATACCTAGATACGTATAAATAAATATATATATACATATACATATAATACATATATCTGTATGCATATTGACAAATCATTTACATATGAATACATATGAGTACATATGTATGTATGCATGTATGTATGAATGTATTTCTGTATGTATCTGTGTGTGTATGTATGTATGTAATGTATGTATGTATGTATGTATGCAAGCATGCATGTATGTATGTATGTATGTATGTATGTATGAATATAGATATATATAAATACATATATATATACATGTGTATGTATGCATGTATGTATGCATTTCTGTATGTATCTGTGTGTGTGTGTGTATGTATGTATGTCTGTCTGTCTGCAAGCATGCATGCATGTATGTGTGTATGTATGTATGTATGTATGTATGTATGTATGTATGTATATATGCATGCATGTGTGTTGATTTTCGTGTGTAATGAATGACATGTAACAGATGTATGTGTGTAAAGAATTCTATCCTTAGCATGGCGCCATGCAATTCAGTACGGAACACTTTTGAAATAAGCAAAAATTGATAAGTGCTCAAATATTCCAAGAAAGTTTCGTTCACAAACTTCCGAGTTACGGACGCATGTCACAGAGCAGCCTTGTCATCATCATCATCCTCATCCCCATCCTCATCCTCACCATCATCATCATCATCATTGTGTCATCATGTCAACACCACACATGTGTCATAACATCACGCGCGTGTGACTTCACGGGTGAAAAACACTTTCGGGCGCGAAACCCTGTGTTTTTCCGGGCACGGTGGCTCTCGAGGTCTCCACCTGCAGGAGGGTTTCTGTTTCCGCGGGTGCGGGCCTCGATCTGGGAAGCCGTCAACAAAAGTGCACAGGACTGTTGCGAGAGCTTGAGGAATCGTCCCCATTGTCATCGCTGCGCGAATACTTGTCGATTTGTTGAAACGCTCCTGCCATGCGGGCTTGCAATTGGCTTCGACAAAACGCATTGGCACGGCTGCGTGCAGCAAAGCATGCATGAGTGATGCTGCGACGCTCCTGGCAAGCGGGATTGCAACTGGAGGTTGTGGAACGAATTTTAAAAGCCGTGCGAAAGGTGTCCTTTGTCATCATAACGCTGCTGTCATCCACACCATCATCATCATCATCATCATCATCATCATTGTTAGGAATACACCTACACATGTACATGAGTCATACAGTTGCTGGCACAACATGTCAGTCTATCCTATGTACATATCATGCACTGATACATGTGGGCTCCAATACAGGGCCCTTGAGCTAGCTGCCTTGAGCGCTACAGTGAAAAGTACAGCTGATGGGCTGCAGCTGCTGAGGGTACAGAAATGAGAACGGTACACTTGAGTTTAACATGGCAGCGGAGCAGTGATCCCTGGACAATACAGGACAGGGTGAGCTCCAATACACATAGGCAACAAAGCTACAGCATTGAAGGGAGAACATACAACAGCAAACAACGGCAGCAGCTACAACTGGAGGAGACCTCAACTCGATGCACAGATACAAACTACCACCACCACACTTTACAGGAGAATACGCAACATTTGAAGAATGGAAACACAAGTTCGCAGCCTACTTGGGGCTACAGAATTCACAATTTCGCAGGCTCCTACAAATAGCAGAGGCATTTGACCAACAGGTTACAGATGAGCTTCTAGCAGACGGTGCAGCAGACAGAGAACAGGCAGTCCTCTGGATACAGCTCAGCAAAGACCTACACTACCTACTCATCAACGTATGCCAAGGACAAGCAGCTGTCCTTTGCAGACAACATACACTACAGGCAGTCGGCCTTGAAACATGGAGACAACTACACAGGCGCTTCTCAATTCCACTGGTACACGCAGTGTCGGGTACCTTACAAAGCTTTTGAAACCACAGTTCAACGAGAACAAGTTTGAGGAGTCTTTCACAACATGGGAATTTGAAATAGCAAGGTATGAAAAAGACAACCAAGCACCAATACCTGTCAACATCAAAATTGCAATATTACTCAATGAGACCAAAAGACCACTACAACAATACCTACAACTACGAGCAGGAGCCATACAACGATATGCAGACAGTCGAGAACTCATTCTTGAATACCACAGAGCATCAACAGCGTTCTCCAAGATGCAAGCACAACAACAGGCAAGGAACAGCAGCACAAACGACACACAGCCCATGGACATGGAGCTACGTACAAAGGAAAAGGAAAATACAACAACAAGGGTAAAGGAAAGTACAACAAAGGAAAAGAAAAGACACAATGGCACAACAAAGGAAACGGATACACAGGATACAGTCAACAAGGGTACAAAGGTAAAGGACCAACACCGGTTGGACATGGAAATCCCTTCAAGGGAGCAACGCAGTACAAAGGAAAGAGCAAAGGAAAAGGACCACCGCAGTGGCAGAGTACAAACATGAACAAAGGTAAAGGAAAAGGAAGGTGTTACAAATGTGGTCAACAGGGCCACTATGCAAAAGACTGCACAGTGGCGGTCTACCACGTCGCAGATGAAGGTACAGACCAGCACGACCAACAACAGTCATACTACCAACAACCCTGGGCAAAACAAGAACAATGGTACTATCAGGAGCAGTGGTACCCAGAAGAACAACAATGGCACTACGACCAACCACAACAAACGACATACAACCAGGAACAGCAGGCACCACGATGCCTACAGAACCAGCACAGGTAGTTTCCACAGTAGAATTTGGAGCAAGTACAATTGCCTCAGTTGCAACAACAGGCCTCAACACCGACAAGACTGTCGAACTCATGATCCACAGTGGTGCAGCAATACATGTCTGTCCACCAACGTTTGGTACAGACTTCCCACTGATGCCTCTTACAGAGGAACAAACACCACAACTACGATCAGTCACAGATGAACCACTTTGGGTTCTTGGCTACAGATGGGTACGTTTTAGAAACATACAAGGACAACAACTGGTGATGCCATTCTACGTCATAGATGGCATACGACATCCCATTGTCAGCGTTACAAGACTTCTGGAACAAGGATTTGAACTCAACCTCAAAGGTACAGAGTCTACACTACAGAAAGGAGACGAGTTCCAGATGCCACCCTCAAGCAAAGACAGACTACTCTACATTCACCTGGAAACAGCACCAATGGAAGAAGGAACAAAACTGGTAATACAAAACACTTCACAAGGACAAGTGGCAATGATTGCCTCTACACACACACACTTATGGCAACAGGTCCAAGACCTCAACAAGGAGGCAACAACGACTTTTGGAAGTACAACGAACAAGGATACCTGGTCAGAGTACACAAGAAAGGCACTGTTCACACCAGGATATGGCAACCAAACAGCATGTCCAGTACAACTTGAAAGACTGGACGATTACAGGAAAACAATTGTTTACAAAGAAAACGGTACACAAACACTGCTTGAAGACAAGTTCAAGTCACTTACCAAACAAGAAGCAAACAGAGAGGTTACAGGTACACAATGGCAAGGAGAAACATGGTTCAGGATACTTCCTTACAAGACAACAACAGGTCAACAGAAACAAGATACAAACGAAGAACGACAGGTTCAGAAACGAGATAAAGTACAGACACACCTACAAACAACAAGAGAAAGAAGATACACTACCAACACCGATGCAGATGGATGGTACAACAGACTACTGGATCAAGGAAGGAAGGTTTTGGAATAGAGTACACGTGAAACCAAGAACAGAGTTCTATACACCAATACCTGAAGACAATGGACCCGACATCAACAGATTGCTCTCATACAGAGCGACACACATACGAGAAGAGAACAACAGCAGAAGAATCGAAGATGAGTGGACTACAGAACCACAACCAAAGAGACAGCAAGAATGGACAGGATCTACAACCTTTGAAGAAAGAAGAGAATACAGAGAAGAAATGCCAACAGAAGAACAAGATGAGCAACAGAGCGCAAGCAAAGCAAAAGCAATGGCACAACCAGTACAACCTACACCTCAAGAGATCCAACAACACAACCTCACACACATGCCATACAGGAGTTGGTGTCCTGTGTGCATGCAATCTCGTGGCAGACAGACAAGCCACCAACAGCAAACATCGAGACAGCCAATCATACAAGTGGACTTCACCTACATCAAGACCTACGAGGACAAATGGCCGGTACCGATTCTGACAGCCATAGACATACAGACCGGCATGGCAATGGCAACAATGCTTGCAGACAAGAAAGGCCAGTTTGCATACGCACAGACAGCTTTACAAGCATTCATCCTTGAATGTGGAAGAGCAGAAGGCATACTACAGAGTGATCAAGAAGAATACCTGATGGCGCTCTTTAGAGCTACAGCCAACGCAACAGGCAACATGACAGTGCGTTTTGCGCCAGCATACAGCTCACAAAGCAATGGCAGCATTGAAAGATTCTACCGTACACTGGCTGGCCACATCAGAACACTCAGGGAACAGGTACAACAGAACTACAGCACAAGACTGCCTACAACACATCCAATCATGGCTTGGGCAGTACGACACTCAGCACACCTGATCAACAGATTCCTCATCAGAGCAGACGGCTACACAAGCTACCACAAAAAATGGGGACGAACACACAATGCAGCTCTCTGCGAATTTGGAGAGACTGTGATGTACATGGTACAGTCCATCAAGCAAAGGCCAAAACGTGAGCCCAGGTTCTACAAAGGCATTTGGCTAGGCGAGTCCTTCATTGGCATCGCAGGTAGAATTGTACGCAATTGTACGCTCACGTACAATCAGACGACTAGCAGGTACAAACAGGTACGATGCTCAACTGATGGACACAATCACTGGCACACCATGGAATCCTACACCACCGATTGGATTCCAGCCAGCTTTCATACTACCACCAACACCAGCACCAACAGAGCAACAAGTCCAGGCAGGGCAAACACCACAGGAAAAAAAGAATACAGACAGTCGACCAACAGCAACGAAGCACACTACAGACACAAATGAAGGAGAAGCAATAACAAAGAAGGCTAAAACAGAGACACCAAAGAAACAAAAGGTTGAACAACGTCAACACACTCTACAGCGATGAGGTTGGGAACATCACCAATGCCAACAAGTTCACCAACCAGACCAGTAGACGACCAAGTACATGAAGGAAGCGCAAGCAAGAGCAGAAAGCAAAGTACAACACAACAAGCACCAACAAGACCAGAACAGACAAAGGAAAGAGACAGTACAAAACCAAGACTGAGAATCAACGCAGTTGCAGTTGCATTGAANGTACAACACAACAAGCACCAACAAGACCAGAACAGACAAAGGAAAGAGACAGTACAAAACCAAGACTGAGAATCAACGCAGTTGCAGTTGCATTGAAGAGTGGAAAGAAGATTACAACAGCAACAAGCGAAGACCCACAGGAGGTACGAGCAGAACAGAGGCTACTAGAGCCACACATATACAACAACGAAGGATTCGATACAGACAAGCTGAAACAAGGAATGCAGAAAGAGATGGAATCCATGAAAACACAAGGAGTGTACGAGGAGATAGATGTTACAAAGCTTACACCTCAACAAAGACAAGAACTTGACCTCGACAACATCATCNATGGAATCCATGAAAACACAAGGAGTGTACGAGGAGATAGATGTTACAAAGCTTACACCTCAACAAAGACAAGAACTTGACCTCGACAACATCATCGAGCCAAGATGGGTCTACAGATCCAAAGGAGATGAAGTACGAGCACGGATCGTAGCAAAGGGCTACACAGAACACATCGCAGACCAAGACGATGTGTATGCAAGCACACCGCTCCTTGCAGTGCTACGCATATAGCAGCTAGCACTTAGCATGGCCAGAGGATGGTTGGTACAGGTAGGTGACATATCTACCGCCTTCCTACACGCACTTGCAGCAACAGCAGGCTTAGTCCTCAGACCACCAAAGGAGTACTACACCAACCCAAACATCCTCTGGAGGCTACACAAAGCAATGTATGGTCTACGAAGCAGCCCCAAAGCATGGCAAGAGCACGTAGCAAAAGTGCTTACAGACCTCGGTCTCAGAAGACTTCAATCAGAGCCCAATGTCTACACCAACGGCAAAGTCTACATCATGGTCTACCTTGACGACCTTCTCTTTATACCGGAGAACCTGATGAGGTCGCACGAATCTTCAAGGAGATACAGACCACGATGTTGCTTCGCCATACAGGCACCTGCACACCAAACAAAACAATTGACTTCCTTGGCAGGAAGATTACAAACAAAGGAGATCACTTTGAAGTCTCTTCGGGAAACAGCTACATCGACAACATCCTACAAGAAGCAAACCCACAAAAGGCCACAGCAGCCGTCACTACAGGTTCCAACAACACTACACTTACAACTGAACAGGAGGAACTCCTTGACACGGAAGAGCACGCCCACTACAGGCGTATGGTCGGAAAGCTACAATGGCTTTCATACACACGACCAGACATGAGCTTTGCAGTCAAAGAGCTAGCGCGCTCTTTACAACAACCAACAGTCCGCGACAGGCAGCAGCTACGACATTGCCTCAGGTACCTAGCAGGTACACAGCACCACAAGTTCGTGATACAACCAACAGTGTTCCTACAACCCGACAACAAGGAACCACTCGACCTGACAGTCTACACAGATGCAGACTGGGCAGGATGCCAGGTTACACGCAAGAGTACACATCTGGCTTCGTGATCCAATTCCTTGGGACTACAGTCCACTTGGGTTCACGTACACAATCCGTCGTAACACTTTCCTCAGCGGAAAGCGAATTCTACGCGATTGATACAGGTGCTACAGAGGCATTACATCTCAAGAACTTGTTGGGAGAGATCCTACACAACAAAATCAGCCTCAAAATACACACCGACAGTACATCAGGCAAAAGCATGGCTACACGCATTGGCGTGTCCAAGCGAGCCAAACACATCGAACTCAAATACATGTTCATANACACACCGACAGTACATCAGGCAAAAGCATGGCTACACGCATTGGCGTGTCCAAGCGAGCCAAACACATCGAACTCAAATACATGTTCATACAACACCTCATCCACGACGGCATCCTCTCCATACACAAGATCAACACCAAACACAACCCAGCAGATATACTTGCAAAATATGTGACACGAGAAGTGCTGCAATGGCACTTACATGCTGCGGGCATACGTCCGCCAGACAACTGAGGAGAATCCAGCTACAGCAGTTTCACACACCAGCATACGAACACAACAAGTGCACACGTATCTGCAGCCTATTTGATTAAATATAACATGTACACGATTATCTACCTTAAGGGTTACATGGTCATTATGGTACAGTTTGACACGTACATGATCACCTCATCTTTCACTACATCACTCACCCCAAGGGTTAAATGATCGTTTTCGTTTCAATTCTTTTGCAGTACAAGTTTGCGGCGATACACTTTGTTGTCCGCGCCGTCCGATTTTTAGGTACCAACCCCAGTTTCCAAGATACAGGTGGTGAATACAAGCCCGTGCCATGGCGACGCGTCTGGATACAGGCGATGTGAGACCTTACAGTTCTCTGTGGGGTCCTACAGACAAAGGACTACAGCCGGCCCACGTGAATACAATCCCGTAGGAACAGAAAGTGAACCAGGCCACCGAACAGGGAGTGAAGTACATGTGCGTGGCTTTCGCACAGCAGGAGTACAATACCATCACTACGGAGAATGGTACACTGGATGCTGTGGAGCATACGCACCACAATACAGGATTTACATCCTGGAATTGCTCCTTTCATGATGCACTCATGTACATGACGTGGTGCATCATGGCAGGCGTGGTGGCGTACACTCCAGCGATCTACATGCTCATGTTCGTTCCTGACCTATACAAGATCATGTCCGCCACGTACAATGGTCAAGGCAAGGGATTCAACAGAGGTTTCGTATCTCTGATGTACCAGCATGAACGCTGGTACACCATGAGCCCTACAGGTCATGGATCGCAAAGGGTGTTGCGGATTACAGTTGATTGGATGAGAGCCCTTCAACAGTATAGCTACACCCGTGGCTACATCTGGAATCAGTACATCCCTCTGGACGTACAGCAGATTCTGGATCGTCCAGCTTCAGATCCAATACATGCCGCTTGAAGTACAAAATGGCTTGCCGCAGTACACAGCCCAATTTACAATCAATGTGAAAGAACACTTCGATGAAGGTGAAAACCTTGGATCACAGGGTACACGTGACCGACTACAGGCAAAGATCTCAGCTCCTACAGCTTCAGCTACACTGCCGGAGCCTACAGCTGAAGCGATCCATGTCGGTTGAGTAGCGCCAGCAGCCTTGAAGGCCTTGAGTACTACAAGAAAGAATTTGTGAAGTACATGGTTGGATTCTGCTACAGTTCTTTTACAACGGTTTCTGACTACATGTGAGTAACTCTGCATGGATACATCCATCTGACACAATTCTGGCTACAAGACGCTTGTACATCAACACGGCACTACGTTTTGATCGATGTACAGGAAGGTCGAAGGCAAAGTTTTGTACAGATGACTGACGTCATGCAAGATTTAATACAGTTCAGTTTTACAATGGTGTTCTTTACAGAGTTTGTGGAAATACATGTTGCAGTTGAGGCAGGGTGCGAAGAATACACCTGCACATGTACATGAGTCATACAGTTGCTGGTACAACATGTCAGTCTATCCTATGTACATGTCATGCACTGATACACTTGGGCTCCAATACAAGGGCCTTGACCTAGCTGCCTTGAGCGCTACAGTGAAAAGTACAGCTGCTGGGCTACAGCTGCTGAGAGTACAGAAGTGAGAACGGTACACTTGAGTTTAACAATCATCATCATCATCATCATCATTGTCATTGTTAAGAATACACCTGCACATGTACATGACCCATACAGTTGCTTGTACAACATGTCAGTCTACCCTGAGTACATATCATGCACTGATACATTTGGGCTTACAGGGCCCTTGAGCTGATGCCTTGAGCGCTACAGTGAAAAGTACAGCTGATGGGCTGCAGCTGCTGAGAGTACAGAAGTGAAGTTGTACACTTGAGCTTAACATGGTAGCGGAGCAGTGATCCCTGGACGATACAGGACAGGGTGAGCTCCAATACACATCGGCAACAAAGCTACAGCAGTGAAGGGAGAACATACNGTAGCGGAGCAGTGATCCCTGGACGATACAGGACAGGGTGAGCTCCAATACACATCGGCAACAAAGCTACAGCAGTGAAGGGAGAACATACAACAACAAGCAATGGCAGCAGCTACAACTGGAGGAGACCTCAACTCGATGCACAGGTACAAACTACCACCACCACACTTTACAGGAGAATACGCAAAATTTGAGGAGTGGAAACACAAGTTCGTAGCCTACTTGGGGCTACAGAATTCACAATTCCCCAGGCTCCTACAAATAGCAGAGGCATTCGACCAGCAGGTTACAGATGAGCTTCTAGCCGACGGTGCAAGAGACAGAGCAGAAGCAGACCTATGGATACAACTCAGCAAAGACCTACACTACCTACTCATCAACGTATGCCAAGGACAAGCAGCTGTCCTTTGCAGACAACATACACTACAGGCAGTTGGCNTACCTACTCATCAACGTATGCCAAGGACAAGCAGCTGTCCTTTGCAGACAACATACACTACAGGCAGTTGGCCTTGAAACATGGAGACAACTACACAGGCGCTTTTCCATTCCACTTGGTACACGCAGCGTCGGGTACCTTACAAAGCTTTTGAAACCACAGTTCAACGAGAACAAGTTTGAGGAGTCNACTACACAGGCGCTTTTCCATTCCACTTGGTACACGCAGCGTCGGGTACCTTACAAAGCTTTTGAAACCACAGTTCAACGAGAACAAGTTTGAGGAGTCTTTTACAACATGGGAATTTGAAATAGCAAGGTGTGAAAGAGACAACCAAGCACCAATACCAGACAACATCAAAATAGCAATACTACTCAATGAGACCAAAGGACCACTACAACAATACCTACAACTACGAGCAGGAGCCATACAGCGCTATGCAGACATTCGAGAACTCATTCTTGAATACCACAGAGCATCAACAGCGTTCTCCAAGATGCAAGCACAACAACAGGCAATGAACAGCAGCANACGATATGCAGACATTCGAGAACTCATTCTTGAATACCACAGAGCATCAACAGCGTTCTCCAAGATGCAAGCACAACAACAGGCAATGAACAGCAGCACAGGTGAGACACAGCCCATGGACATTGGAGCTACGTACAAAGGAAAAGGAAAGTACAACAACAAGGGTAAAGGAAAGTACAACAAAGGAAAAGGAAAGACACAATGGCACAACAAAGGAAAAGGATACACAGGATACAGTCAACAAGGATACAAAGGCAAAGGACCANCACAGTGGCAAAGTACAACGATGAACAAAGGTAAAGGAAAAGGAACGTGTTACAAATGTGGTCAACAGGGCCACTACGCAAAAGACTGCAGAGTGGCAGTATACCAGGTTACAGACACAAATGGAGGTTCAGACCAGTACGATCAACAACAGTCATACTACCAACAACCATGGACAGAACAAGAACAATGGTACTATCAGGAACAGTGGTACCCAGAGCAACAACAATGGCAGTACGAACAACCACAACAAACGGCATACAACCAGGAACAGCAGGCACCACAGATGCCTACAGCACCAGGACAGGTAGTTTCCACAGTAGAGTTTGGAGCAAAGACAATTGCTTCAGTTACAACAACAACAACAACAACAACANGCACCACAGATGCCTACAGCACCAGGACAGGTAGTTTCCACAGTAGAGTTTGGAGCAAAGACAATTGCTTCAGTTACAACAACAACAACAACAACAACAGGCCTCAACAACAGGCCTCAACACAGACAAGACTGTCGAACTCATGGTCGACAGTGGTGCAGCAGTACATGTCTGTCCACCAAACTTTTGTACAGATTTTCCACTGATGTCCCTTACAGAGGAAGAAACACCACCACTACGGTCAGTTACAGATGAGCCCCTTTGGGTTCTTGGCTACAGATGGGTGCGCTTCAGGAACACACAAGGCAAAACACTTGTCATGCCATTCTACGTCATAGATGGCATACGACACCCCATCGTCAGCGTTACAAGACTGCTGGAACACGGCTATGAACTCAACCTGAGAGGTACAGACTCGACACTACAGAGAGATGACCTTCAAATACCACTTACACACAAAGACAGACTACATACACCTGGAAACAGCACCACTAGAGGAAGGAACAAAACTGGTGATACAAAACACTTCACAAGGACAAGTGGCATTGATTGCCCCAACACACACACTTACAGCAACAGGTCGAAGACCTCAGCAAGGAGGTAACAACGACTTTTGGAACTACAACGAACAAGGATACCTGGTCAGAGTACACAAGAGAGGAAGAAAGGCATTGTTTACACCAGGATATGGCAATCAGTCAGCATGTCCAGTACAATTGGAAAGACTGGACGACTACAGGAAAACAATTGTCTACAAGAAAGACGGTACACAAGCAGTGCTTGAAGACAAGTTCAAGTCACTTACAAAACAAGAAGTAAACAGAGAGGTCACAGGTACACAATGGCAAGGAGAAACATGGTTCAGGATACTTCCTGACAAAACACCAAGTCAACAGAAAAGAGATACAAGCAAGGAACGACAGATGCAGNCAATGGCAAGGAGAAACATGGTTCAGGATACTTCCTGACAAAACACCAAGTCAACAGAAAAGAGATACAAGCAAGGAACGACAGATGCAGAAACAAGACGATGAAGGAAAGGAGATGAAGACAGACACACCTACAAACAACAAGAGAAAGAAGACACACTACCAACACCGATGCAAATGGATGGTACAGCAGACTACTGGATCAAGGAAGGAAGGTTTTNCAGACACACCTACAAACAACAAGAGAAAGAAGACACACTACCAACACCGATGCAAATGGATGGTACAGCAGACTACTGGATCAAGGAAGGAAGGTTTTGCAAAAGAGTACATGTGAAACCAAGAACAGAGTTCTACACACCAACACCGGAAGACAATGGACCGGATGTTTACAGATTGCTTCCATACAGAGCAACACACATAAGAGAAGAGAACAACATGAGGAGAATCGAGGACGATTGGACTACAGAACCACAACCGACGAGACAACAAGAATGGACAGGATCTACAACCTTTGAAGGAAGAAGAGAATACAGAGAAGAGATGCCAACAGAAGAAGAAGATGAGCAACAGAGCGCAAACAAAGCAAAAGCAATGATGCAACCAGTACAACCTACACCACAGGAAATACAGCAGCACAACCTCACACACATGCCATACAGGAGCTGGTGTCCTGTGTGCATACAGTCACGAGGCAGACAGACAAGCCACCAACAGCAAACATCAAGACAGCCAATTATACAAGTCGATTTCACTTACATCAAGGGATATCAAGACAAATGGCCGGTACCAATTCTAACAGCCATCGACATACAGACCGGCATGGCAATGGCCACGATGCTTACAGACAAGAAAGGCCAGTTTGCCTACGCACAAACATGCCTACAAGCATTCATCCTTGAATGTNCACGATGCTTACAGACAAGAAAGGCCAGTTTGCCTACGCACAAACATGCCTACAAGCATTCATCCTTGAATGTGGAAGAGCAGAAGGCATACTACAAAGCGATCAAGAAGAATACCTGATGGCGCTCCTTAGAGCTACAGCCAAAGCAACAGGCAACATGACAGTGCGTTTTGCACCANCAAAGCGATCAAGAAGAATACCTGATGGCGCTCCTTAGAGCTACAGCCAAAGCAACAGGCAACATGACAGTGCGTTTTGCACCAGCATACAGCTCACAAAGCAGTGGCAGCATTGAACGATTTCACCGTACACTTGCTGGCCACATCAGAACACTGAGAACACAGGTACTTCAAAACTACAACATCAGCCTGCCCACAACACACCCAATCATGGCATNGATTTCACCGTACACTTGCTGGCCACATCAGAACACTGAGAACACAGGTACTTCAAAACTACAACATCAGCCTGCCCACAACACACCCAATCATGGCATGGGCAGTACGACACTCAGCATACCTGATCAACAGGTTCCTCATCAGAGCAGATGGCTATACAAGCTACCACAAGAGATGGGGACGTACACACAACGCAGCTCTCTGCGAGTTTGGAGAGACTGCGATGTACATGGTACAAACCATCAAGCAACGACCAAAACTTGAGCCCAGGTTTTACAAAGGCATTTGGCTTGGCAAATGTACATCAACAGGAGAGTCCTTCATTGGCATCGCAGGCAGAATTGTACGTTCACGNCAAAGGCATTTGGCTTGGCAAATGTACATCAACAGGAGAGTCCTTCATTGGCATCGCAGGCAGAATTGTACGTTCACGTACAATCAGACGACTAGCAGGCACAAACAGATACGATGCACAATTGATGGACACAATCACTGGCACACCATGGAATCCTACACCACCAATTGGATTCCAGCCAGCCTTCATACTACCACCAACACCAGCACCAACAGAGCAACCAGCCCAGGCAGGGCAAACACCACAAGAAGAAGCAATTACAAACACACAACCAGCAACAACGAGACAGGCAACAGATACAAATGAAGGAGAAGCAGAAGCAAAGAAGGCAAAGACAGAGACACACAAGAAACAGAAGGTTGAACAACAACAACAACAACAACAACAACAACAACAACAACAACAACAACAACAACAACAGAGCACAGCTTCGGCATCAACGTCAACACACTCTACAACCACAAGGTTGGGAACATCACCAACGCCACTTGGTTCACCAACCAGACCAGTAGATGATCAAGTACATGAAGGAAGTGCAAGCAAGAGCAGAAAACAAAGTACAACACAGCAAGCACCAACAAGACCAGAACAGACAAAGGAAAGAGACAGTACAAAANTACATGAAGGAAGTGCAAGCAAGAGCAGAAAACAAAGTACAACACAGCAAGCACCAACAAGACCAGAACAGACAAAGGAAAGAGACAGTACAAAACCAAGACTGAGAATCAATGCGATTACAGTTGCATTGAAGAATGGAAAGAAGATTACAACAGCAACAAGCGAAGACCCACAGGAGGTACGAGCAGAACAGAGGCTACTCGAGCCACACATCTACAACAACGAAGGATTCGATACAGACAAGTTGAAACAAGGAATGCAGAAGGAAATGGAATCCATGAAAACACAAGGAGTGCACGAGGAGATAGATGTTACAAAGCTTGCACCTCAACAAAGACAAGAACTTGACCTCGACAACATCATCGAGTCAAGATGGGTCTACAGATCCAAAGGAGATGAAGTACGAGCAAGGATTGTAGCAANTCGAGGACCAAGACGATGTGTACGCCAGTACACCGCTCTTTGCAGTGCTACGCATACTGCTAGCACTTAGCATGGCCAGAGGATGGTTGGTACAGGTAGTTGACATATCTACCGCCTTCCTACACGCACTCGCCAGCAACAGCAGGCCTAGTACTCAGACCACCAAAGGAGTACTACACCAACCCCAATATCCTCTGCAGGCTACACAAAGCAATGTACGCCTTAAGAAGCAGCCCTAAAGCATGCCAAAAGCACTTAGCAAAAGTGCTTACAGACCTCGGTCTCAGAAGACTACAATCAGAGCCCAATGTCTACACCAACGGCAAGGTCTACATCATGGTCTACGTTGACGATCTTCTCTTTACAGGAGAACCAGATGAGGTCGCACGAATCTTCAAGGAGATACAGACCAAGATGCTGCTTCGACATACAGGCACCTGCACACCACACAAAACAATTGACTTCCTCGGAAGGAAGATTACAAACAAAGGAGACCACTTTGAAGTCTCTTTGGGAAACAGCTACGTCGACAACATCCTACAAGAAGCAAACTTACAAAAGGCAACAGCAGCCGTCACTACAGGTTCCAACAACACTACACTTACAACAGAACAGGAGGAACTCCTTGACACAGAAGAGCACGCTCACTACAGGCGCATGGTCGGAAAGCTGCAATGGCTTTCATACACACGACCAGATATGAGCTTTGCAGTCAAGGAGCTAGCACGCTCTTTACAACAACCAACAGTCCGCGACAGGCAGCGGCTACGACACTGCCTCAGGTACCTAGCAGGTACAAAGCACCACAAGTTCGTGATACAACCAACAGTGTTCCTACAACCCGACAACAAGGAACCACTTGACCTGACAGTCTACACAGATGCAGACTGGGCAGGATGCCAGGTTACACGCAAGAGTACATCTGGCTTCGTGATACAATTCCCTGGGACTACAGTCCACTTTGGTTCACGTACACTATCGGTCGTAGCACTTTCCTCAGCGGAAAGCAAATTCTACGCGATTGGTACAGGTGCTACAGAGGCACTACATCTCAAGAATTTCTTGGGAGAGATCCTACACAACAAAATCAGCCTCAAAATACACACCGACAGCACATCAGGCAAAAGCATGGCTACACGCATTGGCGTGTCCCGAACACATCGAACTCAAATACATGTTCATACAACACCTTTTTCACGACGGCATCCTCTCCATACACAAAATCAACACCAAACACAACCCAGCAGATATACTTACAAAATATGTGACTCGAGAAGTGCTGCAGTGGCACTTACATGCTGCGGGTATACGCCCGCCAGACAACTGAGGAGAATCCAGCTACAGCAGTTTCACACGCCAGCATACGAACACAACAAGTGTACACGTATCTGTAGCCTATGAGATTGAGTATATCATGTACACGTTTGTCTACCTTAAGGGTTACATGGTCATTATGGTACAGTTTGGCACGTACATGATCACCTCATCTTTCACTACATCACTCACCCCAAGGGTTACATGATCGTTTTCGTTTCAAGTTCTTTTTGCAGTACAAGTTTGCGGCGATACACTTTGCTGTCCGCGCTGTCCGATCTTTAGGTACAAGCCACGGGTGCAGCTACATAGCTGTAGGTACATCGTGGCTATGTGTGGAACCAGTACATTCCTCTGAATGTACAATACGTGCTGGGTCGTCCAGCAACAGATCCGGTACATGCAGCCTTATCCATGGCACTACATCACGCAGGCACGGCACTCGCCAGATACATGCCGGCCGCGGTACAACATGGATTGCTGCAGTACACAGCTCAGTTCACCATACATGTGAAGGAGAACTTCGATGAGAATGAAAATCTTGGCTCACAAGATACAAGGGATAAGCTACAGGCCAAGATGTCAGGATCTACAGCTCCAGCTACACTGCCAGGAGCTACACCAGAGGCCGCCTTGGGTACATCCTGATCTACACTGGTGAAGAGCTACAAGACTGAATTTGTGAAGTACATGGTTGGTTACTGCTACAGTTCTTTTACAACGGTTTCTGACTACATGTGAGTAACTTTGCATGAATACATCGACCTGACACAATTCTGGCTACAAGATGTCTGTACATCAACACGGCACTACGTTTGATCGATGTACAGAAGTTTCGACAGTGAAGTTTTGTACAGGTGACGATGTCCTACAAGATTTAATACAGTTCAGTTCTACAATGATGTTTCTCTACAGAGTTTATGAAAGTACATGTTGCAGCTGAGGCAGGGTGTTAAGAATACACCTGCACATGTACATGATCCATACAGTTGCTCATACAACATGTCAGTCTACCCTGAGTACATATCATGCACTGATACATTTGGGCTCCAATACAGGGCCCTTGAGCTAGCCACTTGAGTTTAACAATCATCATCATCATCATCATCATCATCATCATCATCATCATCATCATCATCATCATCATCACAGCTGCTACTACTATTATTATGATCACAGCTGCTATTACTACTACCATGAATTGCTTGTGACTATGGTCATACCAATTGGCTCATAACCCATTTTTTATTATAATTAGGGATCTACAGGGTATTTCCCAGCAGTCTCACTGTTTTACACCACACTTGTTACCGACTTACGATTCACTGACCCTCGACCTACCTGCTTGCTTGGCAAGGTGCAGCTGCTCGGGCCGCAGAAGATTCCGTAGTGAACTTCGTTGCCCACAGACTCAAAGAGCCACTCTAAGGTCCTTAGAACCTGCCGGCCATGTCACCAAGAGCCGAATTTTTTCCATAGGGGATTTTATGGTGACTCTATGGGGATTGAACCAACAAAAATGGGGGGTATGGGATTTACCCTGGGGTCATTTTCGGACACTTCGCTATGGAGAATGATCTATTTTGTTCCATGATTTGCCTATGAAAATTGATGATTTTCCATTAAAAAAATGTTGGATCGCCAGAGGATAAGCAAAATGGATATGGTGGATTCTGCTGTGGTGGGATAGCCATCGTTGATACCAGGGTCGTATGGGGTAAAATGTGGATAGGATGGCAAAAAGGTGAGAATTGGGTTGTCTCCACGCAGTCTCAAAGTGAGGAAAATGGGGGATGGGCCCCCATTTTACGGCCATGAAAGAATGAGGAAAATGATGATCAACCATCAAATTCTGCGTTACCGGTACCCAATTATACCTAAACAATCCCATTCACCCCCTAATTTGATGAACACCCCTAATGACTAGTGAACAAAGACTTCTGGACCGTATCTGTCAATAAGGGAGGATCGGAATATGATGTGGAGTGTGGAGCCCCAGCATCATCCAACCAATTGGTGAGTCTCTCCCACATTCAAAGTACCCAGAATACATCAAAATACAACATCTGCCAATCCCCTGATTCTTGAGCGCCAACAGCTGTAAAAACACATTCTTTCCATCACTTTCAAAATGCCACTCCGGATGCCGCGGCCGCCTTCTGGTCTTGTACCACTTGCCGCGCCCGGGTCAAGTAGTATGCAGCAAAAAAGCCCAGTTCCCAGACTCGCAACCCCGCGCTCTGGCAGCAGCGCAATATCTCTCGACTCTGATCCGCCATAGATAGGAAGGACCTCACGGCGTGACGTGGCGTGACGTACACGTTGGGGCGTCTGCTGCGGTGAACGATGTTTGAAAAAGGGCGCCGAAAAAACCTGTTTGGTTGGAGTCTAAAAATGATTGAAAGCTTTGCAATTCCATTCTTATAGTGGTGCGTTGATAGATTTTCTGTTGGTAGATTTAGATGACAATAATTCCGACTGAACCAGTTGGCACAATCCTATCTATCTGCTCGTCGACCCATCCATCCGCTATCTCATCTTGTCTTATCTGTTCCTATCCTATCCTATCCTATCTGTTCCTATCCTATCCTGTCCTATCCTATCCATCCATCAAGCTATGTAGAATGTGTAAAGGGTATATATAATATAATGTATGCAACACCATGCCATACATACAGTCAGTGCTTGTTTAGGTTTCTGTGTCACTGCAGTGGTGCACTGTCACTCTGCAAATATTATGTGCATGTACATATCTATTCTGTGTGTGTGTGTTGGGTGTGTTTAAAATAGGCTACCCAATTTTGATTGTTGAAGAAAACAGGAAACTCGTTTTCCCTATTCTTCAATGCCCATAACTGGTTGGGGACCATCCCCAAAAATTCAAGCAAAGCCATCATTCCTATTGTTCAAACATATTCCATCAGAGTCCATAAAGTATCCCACATGTTATCCCCATGGTTCACCCATGATATACCAAACAAGTGGGGTTGAAACATCAAAAGTGACCAAATGGGTCTGCAGATGGGCTATTGCACCCACATTGATTGGCAATTTAAATAGGGATAATGATGATGAACCAGTGGATGCAATGGGTTTACTTCCCAACATTGTCCAAGCGCATATCACCAAAGGAAATGAGACGTGTATAAACATAACAAACTTGGGGTGAACATGATCCCTATTGCGAACCAATCATTTTTCAGACAAACCCAAATGGCATGTTGCTCAACTCTTGTTGAGGCTCACTCGCTCAGAGAGATGCACAAATGGACGAAAGGTGTTGGGCGCTCCTACAGCGCATGGCACCCTGCGCGAAACACGGGGGCCGCAGTGAACAAAAGGACGTGGAAGCTATGGCAAAAAAAGTGGATTTCACCAACAAAATGATGCCACGAAAAGTCAATTTTACCATGGTTTGCCAATGAAAGGGGATTTAACCACTACTCTGGGGTGATTAGACCATCATGGAGAGAAGACAACCATAATATGAGATGATATACCCCCCAAGACCTGGTTTCAAGGGGGGCCTATCAAACAGGCTTTCACAAAAACAACATCGGAGATGCTCCACCCGCGCCTGTTTTGTCCCGTACGGGGTTCCGATCTTGGATCCCCACATGCTTCATGGTTGAAACTCCAAAAAAAATGTACTGTAAATGATGGATAATCATGTGGAATCCCTATTTAAAGAAACCTCTGCC
The DNA here is from genome assembly GCA_003297045.1 of Symbiodinium sp. clade C Y103. Classification (NCBI taxonomy): domain Eukaryota; class Dinophyceae; order Suessiales; family Symbiodiniaceae; genus Cladocopium; species Cladocopium sp. clade C. The sequence goes on from BGPT01001467.1 coordinate 45,650, forward strand.
CATACTTGATGCTTCAAACCCCGATACATTACATGAAGCCAAAACGTCCCCAACCCAGCCTGAGATTCCCGAAATCTTCCCGGCAACTTTCCGAGCTCTCTGCTCCCGCGCTCGAAATGAGCACAGCCCACAGCAACAGTCGACCCATCTGGACGCCAATCGCGAAGCCACCGGACGTCAAGCGCCATGGGAGACAGTTTTCAGCGAATCAGGCAGCCGATGTTTGGTGTCTTTTCTGTTTGGTCAACATCCTGTTGTCCAACTGTCAGAAAGTCTTTGTAAAGTACACAAATCCCCCGGTTCGTCGCTTCCCAGCGAGATGTGGAGATGGGTCGTGGAATCTGGGATGCTCTGAGTCTTCCAATTCGGGATTCTGACAGAATTCCTCTGGCCAGAAAAAAGAAGACACCTGTCTGCCGTGGTGAGAATACAGTTTTTTGCAATGATATACTGAGAATCGTCATGATCACAATCATAAACATGAACATACTCAAAATCACCACCACCAGCACCACCAGCACCACCAGCACCACCAGCACCACCAGCATCATAATGATAGTAAAAATCATCATCATCATCATCATCATCATCATCATCATCATCAGAATCGAAAGAACTGTGTATAAATAATGATAAACATAATAATCATCTTATTCTTCACATTCTGCAGATGTGTCCTCTTATTCATAATAAGACTACAATGATAAGTGGCGTGTAAGCCTCGTTCTTTTCAGTGGATTCACCCTACTTATCCCACGAACATCACCAGGGATATCACCGTTGCGGCGCGACGTCGCGCCTCCAAACCCACCTGCATGGCTCTCTCCTGTTCACCCAGCTGCAAATACACCTGACTCGCCTGGGCCAGGGAAAGCACCAACGCCCGGGAAATCTTGGGATTGGACCAGAAACCTGCAGGTTGTTCCAATGATGGATAAGAATGGGACCTGCAGATGTTCCGAACAAAGCAATTCTCAGAATTCATCTCTTTAAGAGAAGTGGTTCTATATATTCATATATGAATTTTGATGTTGTTCTTTGTAGCCTTTTTATATTATGCAATCATATGCCAAACATTCCAAGAGAACATGTGTCTTCATCTTGGATTTGCCATAAAATAGTTGGTCCCCACAAAAAAAGAAAAAACATCACGTTCCATCCATTTGTATGAACCATTGTTAGCCATTGTTCACCACTAGCAACCATGAAAAATCCCCATCATATCCACATCATATCCCCACATCATATCCCCATAGTATCACCATATTATCACCATAAAATGCCTCGTTTTCCGCCGAAAAAAATGCCATCACTCCAGGGCTCCCAACCACCCGCAAGGCGTCCGCGCAAGGCCTCCGCAGGCCTGAAGTCAGGATCCAGGCCATGAAGAAATGGCCATTGAAGCAACAAATAGTTGGAGAATCCATGAGAATCCACAGAATCTTGGGGGATTTCACATATTTCACCAAGATTTTTTGGGGGTTTGAAGGGATTGAACTTACTAGTAGCCAACAGGAATTTCAGCAACGGACGATGGGATTTAAAGATTTAACCGACCAAACATAGGGATTGAATCAAGAAAATATAGGGATTCCCACGATTGACCCACAAGGAAATATAGGGATTTCACCAACAGAATACAAGAAGTGAATCGATTTAACAAACCAACATGGGATTTGACCAAGAAAATATTGAGACTGAACCAACAAACTATGGGGATTAAAGCATCTAACCCACAGAATGTGAATGTGTAGGGATTGATTACCATCCATTTTGTGATTGAGCCAGCCCCTTGAAGGATATTGCGATCAATTGGATCATAATACCATGTGTCAGGATGGAAAATGAAGCAGAGTTGAAATCAAAAATGAGTAATGATGGCTAAACAAATGGTTGTTAATCCCAAGTTTTCGAAAAACAAGGAGAGACCCGGCAAGTATCAAAATCATCACTATTAGGTGGACCCCGAAATAGAAATTAACTGAAGGTTTTGTCAATTCTGAGCTACCTTCATGCACAAACACTTTGTGAAACCAACAATGACCTCGATAGGAATAATTAAGCCAACCCAAGTGGCGCCAACGACGTCAGCAAAACTCGAGCTCTGTCTTGCCAATTTGGTCGTGTCCACTAGGGACGGGTACAAACTGTCGTGATCTTGTCTTCAAGCCTTTGTTGACTGAGTAAGTCGTTCATCCAACGACTACTACGGGTTCGAAGGTATGGTGGCCCTTCAACAAGAACCTGTTTTAGTAGTGGGATTCTCATTCCATACTTGCGGACGAATACTCTCGTTGATGCTCACATTTTTTGAAACCACAAACCAGCCGCAGATTGGTTGCCTTTCCATTCACCCCAAATTCGGTGGTTCAATCCATTCTTTTGCCTCGTTTCAGCCCCATTTTGTGGTTTAAATCCCCATGTGTCCTCAGTCCTCAGTTTGTGGTGTGATACGTTACTCTGGGTGGGAAAAAATCTCCAACCTGGTTGGTTCCCAGCTCCCCTGCCACACCTCTCTCAGCAAGATCTTGAGGTGCTTTGGAGGCCAGGGACACGGCCTTTTCCGGTGTGGGCAGGTGGGGAAGCTGCAAAATGATCTCTGGTGGGTTCTGCACATGGCAATGTTTACAGGATTTTACAGGAGGGTAAGCCCATTGTTGATGAAACTAAGAAGTTTCTACTTCTTGTGGATTGCTTCTGCTTGCTTGAGATTGTCATTCCAAGGATCAACTCCCAGGGATCTTCCTGCTTTGTTTGAAGCCAAGTACATCGCCCTGGCAAGTAGTTGAATGTGCAGGCACCAATTAGCAAGCGTTTAATAACTCATGCACAACCTATATATACTGTATGGCTATAGCATACTATACTGACTCATGGCAAGAGATGGAATTCGGACCTCAGGAAATTGGCCCAACTCCAAATGTGCCAGCGCCTAGGCGTTGGAAGTTGTTTTTTGATGTTTCTTATATCCAGAAATCGTGGATGTCACCGTCAGAAATAGGGAGTTAACCATTCGAAAAAGGGATTTTAACATAACAGAGAGGAAATTGATCATCAGAGAGGGATCTAAGCGTCAAAACTAGGAAATTGATCATCAAACATGCAGCTTCAAGAAAAACAAATCATGATTTAGCCGTCAGAAATAGTCACTTAATTTTGGAAAAAAAGCTCCGGACTTCAACATCAAAATAGGGATTCCAGACTCAAACATTATTTTGTTCGATCAAAAATTGGGATTGAAGCGATGAACACTGGCCGCCATTGAACAGGGAAAGTGATTTTCTAAGCATTGGGGATCCAATTCTGAGACAACCCCATTTGGGTGGTGAATGAAAACCCGCTGGGGTTTTCATGTTGCATGAAAAACTAGCTGGTGGTTGTGTAAGAGGTCTAACAAAACAACTTATATGTTGAAAATCATCGATTGGGATAGTAAGCCAATCATTCAAACTGGGACAAATATATGTATATATACCATTAGTTATAATATGTTATAACTAAATGTTAATAAGTGAGATTATTAACCATCAACCATCAAATTGGGATATATAAAAACATTAGCATTTATAAACGGGACAATATCATTCCCGGATGATCCAGGCTGGTGCGGAAATTCACCAGATTTCTGTTTTTGACATCTGGCTGAAGTGTGGTAGGAAACAAACGTGAGGTGACTGAGTTCAGATACCTTACATACCCAATAGATATGTGATTCCAAGGTAAATACTGTAGTATCTATCCCAATTTCTTCCATGTCCTGTTCCAGGCTACATATCGGTCTTCAGAAACCTGACGCTGCCACAATTTCTGGGCATTGAAGGGCATCCAAGGCGGTCCAAGGTGCACTGGCACTGCATGCAGCTGCCTCACCCACCCTGGGCGCCGGTATCATGAAACGTGGAAAATCCCCCGTGGCCTAGCGAGGTGTATAGCTGGGAAAATCATCGATAAATCAGGGGGTTCAATGGGAACATCGTCTATAAATGGGGATATTGATGGAAAATCCTGTATAAATTGGTGATTTTCAAGCAAACCACGTTTGATTACAAGAGGGTCCCCACTTGTAGCAGTGGCATTGAATTCCGAATTCATTGCTGATGCAACTCAGAAATGGACATGCAGCATGTGGCAGATCACAAAAAACTGGTCAACTAGCCAGGAATTGGCACGCTCTGGCAGTCCGAAAGTGAAAAAGCTTGGGGGGTTCTCTAACCAATTCTGATCTGGATAATTCATTTGAAATCCCACACCTGGTTGATGTGGAGCATTGAACCTCCTCTTCAATGTTTGACCCTGTGGCCAAAAAAAGTAAAAAGGCCCTTCTCTCAGGCCATGGCATCTTTGGGGATGTGCATCCCAGTTGATACATGGTCAAGAACCTATAAAATTCCATATACCCTCCAGTAAACTAACATAGCTATTGAAAATGGCCATTTATAGGTGATTTTCCCATTAAAAATAGTGATTTTCCATAGCTATGTTAGTTTACCAGAGGGCAATCATTACCATATTTTATAATTTTTTGGTTTCTCCAAACCTTCCGACCATTTTGGACAGCAATCGTACGGTACGGAGAGCAAACTCATGTTGACATCCCTGTCATATCCTGGTGGCTGGAGGAAGCACATGAAAACAGTTTTATGGTGAGAGTATTGGTACTTCCACGGGGTGGGACCACGAAATATATGTATATACCAGGGGGGGAGGGATACATAGCACATACATACATACTGCAAACATTTGCGCACACACATACTGCATACGTATACACACACACACCTGTATATACATGTGTGTAATATCTGTACATATATATATAGAGAGAGAGAGAATACATATCTTACATATGCATATAGGGACCATCACCATCTGGGGGTGTGGAGGGGACCACCAGACTCTAGGCCATATATGTATAAATATACCTAATATATATATATATATACACACAGGATCTTAAATCACATAGAAAATAATATAACATCCTATATTTCTATAGTATATCTATTGTATAGGTTGTATATCATATATATATATTGTTAATCTATATATATATATACATACTGGCTTGTACCGAAGTTGCATCCGTTGACGTCGTTCCCGAAAAAAAAATCTCGGAATCCGCACGCATCTCCCAGGTCCTGCGCTGTTTTCATGGGAACTGATCGTTGATGTGTGATAGCTAAGCCAGCTAAGCAAAGCAATGAACATGGGAATTCGACTTAATACCCTCTGGTAATTTAACATAGCTCTTGAAAATTGTCATTTATAGTTGATTTACCCATTAAGAATGGTGATTTTCAATAATTATGTTACTTTACCAGAGGGTAATGGGAGTTTTCGCCAGAAAAATGCTGGTAAGAATGATAGCTAGTTGTTGCTGAAAATTTCACTAGATTGCCAAAATCCATATCCTCTGGTTGAACTGACACTTTGCCACCTGGAAAATCACCATCTTTTTATCGGCAAATCCACGAACTGGGGCTGCGGCCTTGAAACTCTTCACTGCCAGCTGTGCATCTGTCAAGGCCTCGAGTTTCCGGATTTCTCCGGGTTTTCCGCTCGAAGCACCAGTTTTTTTCCGGCAATTGGCATGGGGAAAATGGAGGATCAACTATGATCTACACTCTAGTTTGGATTTTTGCAGACTTAGATTTTTGGACCAACCATGACCAACCCTTTTCTCATAGTTTCAGAACCACAGTGTCCAATGGGGTCCCCCAGTTTGGATGGTGAATCGTCCCCCTGGATGCGGTGAATTGGGCTTCCCACCATAAAATGAGAAGTTCACTGGGCAGAATGAGAATCCATTCAACTTGGGGATGCTCCATGGAAATGGGAAATCCATGTTGGCTCCAAACCACCTGTTTTCTGTCCTTCAAATGCAGTTGAGCATTCGGTGAAATCCAGTTCTACCCTGCCTTTCACACAGCCCCTGTGGAACCTGCAGTCCCCAGGGATGCTCCGTCTATTCTGGGCCTGGTTTGTTCTAGATTAACTTGGTGTGAGAGTTTCAATTGTTGCAAAGATATACACATTATATATATATATGTATATTCATTGTGTATATATATATTATATATTATATATATATAATATTATATATATATATTATACATATATATATATATACATATATTATATATATACATCATGTATTTAGGTACACACTTGTGTATATATATATATTATATATATATATTATACACACACACACGTGTTTCTGTGCATATACATACATACACAATACATACATACTGTAACCCCCTGGGTGACCCCGTAGAACCCTCATCTACCCATCAACCACCAAGCGGTCGTCCCTGTTGACGTCCCACCTCAATGGGTCTTCCGCAGGCCAAATGGTTCCGTGAGGCCTTCCCGGGTGACGTGGATGAGAAAATCATGGGAAAATACGGGGAAATGATGATTGGGAAGCTTTGAGAAAATATGGGAAAATGATGATCCAAAGCTGATCCAATCATGGGATGCTGCTGTTCTTGCTCCATTGTTTTTGCATGAAATACCCGTTCATGAATAAGCCCTGGTTTGAACATGGAGTCCCCAGTAATGAAGAGGTGGAATCAGCAAATTATCATCCAGTCAGTCAGGCGCATCCCAGAGACCACCCAATTTTGGTCATCTCAACGGAAAATGATCCTGTGCATTCTACATCTGTTAATAACATCTTTACCACTCGGAAACCATACCCATGTTTCATTTTGAAAATGCATCCTGAACTTTCTTTGGGTCTACTTACTGTATTTGGGAAAGAACAGGGCCAGAGCAAGCTGCACCTGGGTCCTCTGATCTCAACTAGACTTTTCAACCCCAGAATATGAGCGGGTCAAAAAGTTTGGCCTATAGCAAGTCTGTCGCATTGACGCAAGGCCTTTTTCACATCATTTTAGAAATCGCTTTTAAACTTTGAGTTTTCCGCGCAGACACCCAACCAGCAACGCCTGTGGCCCTACCGCCGGTCAGTGGAAGAACAACGCGCTTGTTGAAACTGGGCTGAATGGTCCTCTCAGCAGGTATTTGCCATGCAAATGTGCCAGCATTGAAACCTACCCGTTGCCAAAGTTACAACCTGCTGACAGCCATCCAAAGCTACACTGTACAGCTACAAGTTAGACAATATGAACTCATTCTACAGTTGCACCCGACCCACCAAGAGACAGCTTGAGTCTCCAGGCTGAGCCGAATGTTCAATCAGCAGCATCTATACATACATAAAGATATATCGAGATTGGGATTTATTGAGCATTTTCAGGCACGGTTTCAGGCCGTAAAAACGGGAACGATGGTTGGCCCCTTTCTGCCTCCAGTCCGCACGGCAGAAAGCACCTCTGGACTGCATCGCGTCAAAAACGCGCGCAGAAAAGAATTCCTGCGCAATACCTCAGCCTAAGCAACCACGAACGGTGACTCCCGGTTGCACCCTTCAACCGCTGAGGAGCAGCAAAAATCGCCAATTAAGCAGCTCAAGCAGAGACGGCAATTTGGGCATCTTGGGACATCTTTGGACATCTGCCGGCTTGGTAGAAAACTTGGTCAATAGTGATGATCGTCATTCAAGGTGAGCATCAATTGCTCAACGAGTCTCCTTCCCTCATTGCAATGGTCCCCTTCCCCCGGCTGCAGAAGCAAGTGCGAGCAAGAATCAACTGGCACGTCAAATGATGTTATAATTCATGAATTATCAGAAAGCTACTCCCCTTTGATCTCAATAATTACTGAAAAAAATAAAGAATACGCATTCTCAGAGCAACTTATCTTTGAGTTCTGTCCATGTTGTCCCAGCTCAAGCATGCATCATGGCACCATACCTTGCATGCTACGGTGGTCTTTTGAAATAGGGCTTGGTACCGCCCAATCTTCGGTCAGACTGCAAGGTTGCAGATTCTCGCAGATTGCCCGTTTACTGTCAACCCCAGATGAAGAACCCTCTTGGCTATTGATCACTGCAGGGAGTAGCCTTCTTTTAGTTTAGTAGCAGATGACGTTGGTACCCGCCAGTTTTTCAGCCCCGTTGACAGTACTCCACACATGAAAATGACTTGGAGTTTAGAAAACCGTCAAAATCATCAAAATGCCAGGGAATGTAATTCTGACTGATATCGAACATCCCATTTAATCGAATCAAAATATCCAAATCTTGTTCAAATAACTGCAACTTGCAGTGCCAAGTTCGTTCGCGTGGAGAGCATGACATGGCACAGACCTCCGTTGGTCATGACGAAGTGTTATGGCTGTGATGGCAAAGCATTGCTGAAGTGTCATCACAGTGGGTCTTTCCGGTTCATCATTGTGGGTTTGAAATTTGTTCGTCTCTTCAAAAATATGGTGGTTTTACCAGCAAAACATGGGCACTTCACATGATGTTTGACCGGAATTAACCATCAAAGCCGTGGGTTAGAATTATCCAAAAGAAAATATATTATCCATGTCCTCAAAATGCTGATCGCCATTGCTCCAAGATGGTGACCCTGATGTGTGTGTGTGTGTGACCAAAGGTCTCCGTGCATGTCTGGAACCGCGCTCTAATGGGTTTCGACGCAGAGGGTGAGGGTTCAAGAGACAGAAGGGTTGAGCACCGTTTTGCGGCGAAGCTATGCGATTCATAGGGATTCTCTTCCCGTAGTGCCTGACACACCAAGAACCAACCAACAAACCATGACGAACAGCCCAAGTCATGAGAAAAGGGGATGAACAATACGCAAGGCGTATTTATTCAAGAAACCAAGCAATAGCGGAGCAACCAACGCATTCACCGTCCAGTGGTGAAGTGACTGGGTATTCAAATTGATTACGCCATTGCAAACCGATGGTGGCAAAACAGTCAATGAGGGGGTTGAGGGCATTCTAAACAAACATGCTTTTGTGTGTGTGTGTATGTCTCTGCATGTCCGTATGTATGCCTGTCTGCCTGTATGTCAGTATGACTGTCTGTATGTCAGTATGACTGTCTGTTTCTGTCTGTATCTGTCTGGATCTGTCTGTCTGTGTATGTTAGTGTATTGTCTCTATCAATCAATCTATCCATCTATTTATCCATCTTTCCATCCATCTATCCATATATCAATCAATCCGTCAACCCATCTTTCCATCTTTCCATCTATCAATATATACATCTATCCAGATCTATGGATCTATGGATCTATCCATCTATCAATCAATCAATCTATCAATCCATCCATTCATCCATCCATCTATCCATGCATGTATGCATCTGTGCATCTATGCATCTATGCATCTACTCATCGATGTATCCATTTATCTATATATCCATGTATCTATGCATCCATGTGTATACGTATCGATGTGTCCACGTATCTATGCATGCATGCATGTCTGAATGTATGCATGTATGCATCTGTGCATGTTTGTATATGTATGTGTATCTGTTTGTATTTCTATAGATCTGTAGGTATCTTTGTGTAGATGTGTGTATCTGTGTGTGTGTGTCTGTATGTAGCTGTTTATATCTGTATGTATCATTATGTATCTGAATGTAAATTGTGCATGTCTATATACATATATTATATACACATCATAATTTGCAACTGTGTGCCTGTGTGTTCATATGCATATGTACTGTAGGAAGAGAGGGAGAGAGGGAGAGAGAATACGAGTCTGTTCATCTCAAAATGTTATCAGTCGCCGGCTGAAGACATGCTGAAACCCTCTGTTTCACCCCTTCAAGCCTCGAGGGCGCCAGTGCCAAATGTGGATGAATCTGCATCGACACTACACTGAATCGATGCGAATCAATGGCTCTTGCGGCTGCAATCGATGCCAGCGGCATTCCACAGGTGGCGCAAGCACAAAATCGCTCAAAGAGAGCACTGCAAAGATCATCGATCGCAGCAGAGGGCTGAAAGTGTCTGGCTAGCGATCGGAAAGCGCTTTGCAATAAGGCTGAAATGGCTGGAATGGCGCGCAAGCAGAAGGGACCATTCTACAACTCATTTCTGCAAGATTTATGCCGCTGAAATGCCATGCTTCTCTCTTCCTGCTGTCACTTACATGCTGGTTGGTTGCTTCCGCATACGCATCCCATGGCACGCCAGCGGCGAAAATGGGATGCGCAGGAGTGAAGCATTGCGGTCCATTTGGTCGGCCTCCTGGCTGAAAACACCGCCTGCCATTCTGCCACGTATTTGGTACAAGAGAACCGAATTCAGATGTAGGGAGATACAGCCGTTGCCATGGATAACAACTTATTTGTCACAGCTGATTCTCCGGATCAAGGCACGACAGAACTTTGGCAGATACCTCCCATATCTGTAATCCCCATGTTTTGAGGGGATGGCGGGAGTCAAGACTGCCCTCAGCACGCTTTGCGCTGATCGGACTCCCCATGCACTCTGTGACACGCCACCCAAAATTTGGGTCTCCCCAGGAGTGTGCGTATCAACAGATATTCTGCTAGGCACTTCGTCACTGGCCTGGCGCAGTGAACTCACAAGCAGCAAAATTATACACCAAAGGGTCTGGAAGAATCACCAAAACAAACAACACAAAAAATGTCTTCCATGATATCACATATCCAATTTTCACGGGAATCAATCAGTCTCAATCAGTCTCAACCAGTCTATGACCCTCACAAAATTCCAGACCACGCATTCTGTGGACCACATCCAGCAAGGTAACGCATTCGAGCTTCTCCCCCGCTGGTTGTGGTTTTGTACATCCGCCACATCGCGGGGTGGTTCCAACGTCAGCCCAGCCAAGTTGTGAACGGCTGCAGAGCCAAGAGTCACTGAAGAGTGACTCACCCCCACGGAATCTGTGATGTTAAACATAGAAAAAACCGACCGAACTCTTCAAACTTATTGCCCCAACTCGAATCTACCTTGTGCATCCTTTCGCCTTGGTCACCCTGAACTCAGACATGCCCACTGTCTGAAAGCACAGAGCGAGTTGGTGTCAGCAAAAAGTCACTCAACTGCTTCTTCGCAGGCCTAGGGGCCGGGGTGACGACCTTCTTAGCTGGATGGTGCCGCAAATACTGCTGTATGTTTGTGAGAAGAGTTCATCCACAGTAAACCAGGTAGTGTCACCTCCCACAATAATCAACAGGCGTTTGGTCACTGCTCATTTGCAAGGGTAATGACCATATGTATGGGTTATGTCTCCAGTTAAACAATGGGTATGTATATATATTTTAATACAATGTGATATAATGTAATGTAATATAGTAAAATACACTGCAATATAATCTAATATAATCCAATATAATGTAATATAATATAATGTAATATAGTAAATATAATATAATGTAATATAATAGAATGTAATATAATATAATGTAATATAATGCAATATAGTATCATATAATTTCATATGATATGATATAATATAATATAATATGATATAATATGATATAATAATATAATATGATAAATATCATATGACATATTGCCACACAAACACCCCAAATTCAAAAAGGACCCAAAATTACCATAACCAATGTGAAAATCATCTTGCAGACCCCATTTTTGCTGTTTTGTTGATATCAATCCATAATGTTGAATACTGAATACAACTGAACATGACTAAATATTAATGCATATGAATGGATATGATATCCCTATCTCCCAAGAAACCTCCTGACTCCAAGCTCAATCCAAGCTGCATGCATGGATCCCGGCGTACTTCCTGGGCCGTCACAGGTCCCCACCTGCCCCACCATTCGCAGCCGGTTCCCGCCCCGCAGCCCGCCTGAGCAAAAAGCATCAGCTCACTGGGAAGTTCAGGAAAAGGCGGCAAGCACTTCTTCGCTGGCCTGGCCGCGACCCTCGGCTCTTGGCATCAAAAGCTGTTCCAAGAAAAGTCGACGAAGCTAAGCTCACTTGGGGTGAATGATATGTCCAGACATGACATGTTTCAACAAAAAACAGCTGATGTGAAGAGGACTTATAGATGTTCAGACACGTGGACCGACAAATGTGGGTATGGTGGATGCCGACAAACTAGCCTGAGAGGACTACCCCACAATTGTTGGTCCTTGTAGGGAAAGAACCAAATCGTGGCCGCTTTGGTATCTGGGGGTTTCTCAAAATGGGGGATCCCCAAGTCACCCTTGGTTTCAAGATGTAACATGCTCCAATTTGGAGGATTGCGGGGTACCACCCTTTTAGGAAACCACCATTTGATGTATGATCATCTACCAAGGTTGGTCTTCAGGACGATCATCCAGGCCATCACTGCAAGGCCCCCAAGGCCCCAACGAAAGCCCAAAGCCCTTTTGAAGAATGGTTCCTCCCCCTATTTGGGGGTGTCTTGAAATGGTTAAAGTCATTCTATTCTATGGCATGGAGCATATTTTTTCTCATCAAAATGGCAATGCTGGGGAAAATCTCCATTTATAGAGGATTTCCCATTGAAACCCCATGTATAGGGGCTGTGTTATAGCCTAGTTTGCTTGCCTAAGAATACCCCCATTTTGAAGGTATCTCTGTCACAGGTTTTACTCCCATCAACAATGCTGATAAAAGAAACCCCAAAATAACATGTTGATGTTCTACGGGATCATGTTTGAAACGTCTATCCTCGCAACTACCAAATCTCATGCTTTCCCATCATTTCCACATGTTCCCATGGGTTTTTTTCCGCAAGGTTTTCCGATGTTTTCCCATCTGCTTATGGGTCAAGTACCCAAACGGTACTAAAAGAAAAACGGTACCCAAACAGTCATAGCTTCAATAGATTGGTTAATGGGAAAAGTTACAGGAAACCATGGTTTTTACCATCAAATATAGAGGTTTCCTGTAAATTTTCCCATAAACCAATCCAATGATAGCTGATATAGCTGGATGCTCCCCCAGTATGGTAATTTCATGGGTTTCAGCCATCCCCATGTCGTCCAGTGGCAAGGACCAGTCCATCCCACTGCAGGTGAAGTCATGCCTCGGCAACTCGTAGATCGATCTAGACATATGCTGTGTGTGTGCATCTATATGTATATTAATGTAATGTACCTGTACTGTAGATATATATATATATATATTAGTCTATGTACATACATATGATTATATAATTCATTGACTATGTATTTCTTGCATTTATGTGTGTATATATATATATATGTATATTGTATACACTGTTTACACTGTTTACACTGTTTGCACTGTTTTGTGCATGTAACAGTTAACATGTCCATAGTTATACAATATGCCTTTCATGCTCGAAAGGTAGCATCAGAAGGTGAGTAGTCTGTGCTTAGCAGGGCATGGAAGGGCGAGTGATTTCTGTTTGTTCTTGTACCCAAATTTTGCGCAAGTTTTACCCATTCATCCACTGTACCCAGATTTCCCCCATTTTTGGTTTGACTGAAAATAGGGTGCTCCATTCAGTCCACTCTTTGGTCATCATTTTCCGCATATGTCATGGCCATAAATTGGGGATCCATCATCCATTTTCCGATATGCCTTTGCACCCATTCATTGGTGAATTTCTCATGGTTTGTGGCAAATTTACATGAAGAATGCCCGTCACAGCTGTATCTCCATTTTGGCTGGTTGAAGGCTAAATATAACGTGCTACATCAAAAGTATCTCCATCATATCCCGTCATATCCCCCAAATTCGTAGTTTTAGACCTAGTGTCCAGCTGTCCAGTCACATCCTCATTTTTTTCCACCTGATTTCACAAGATGTTCCTCATGGTTACTGCATCCTCATAAGATATCTCCATCAAAATCATCCTATGATTTCTTATGATTTCTTACCCTCTGGTAGACATTGCCAGGGAACCCACCATGAAATGTAGACCAATTTCCTGGGGAAACCATGGTTTTTCCACATCTTTTCGTATATTTACAATAGGGCAAAATACCTTGGAATCCCAATGTTTGATGGTGAAATCATCCACCATCCCCCGCCAAGACACATTCTCACCTTCAACGGTGCCGTGCCAACTCCGGGAGGAGGAAACGGCGCCTGCGCGAATGCGCGCACAAACCCCACGCACGGATCATCGCACGGATCGTGTTGGTGGCTAATAACATCTAAATTACCATAGTGATCGTAAGTCCCCATTCAGTATAACAAACTAACAGTTGTCCATATAACTAACAGTTATTCATATCACTAACAGTTATCCATATAACCAACAGTTGTCCATATAACTAACAGTTATCCATATAACTAACAGTTATTCATATAAGTAACTTATTTGATACTTTTTCCATAAGTGGTGTATATTCCATAACTAGCTACGGTGAAAAAACAACTGGATCCCTAGGATGATCCTCCAAACAGATCTTGCGCAGTTGAAGTCGTGGAGAAGTGGCACATGTTTGAAAAAATGACTCCTTAAGTTTAGCAATCTCACCTGTATGTAATAAGTATATAATATATCTATATTATATGTATATTATGTATATATACATATGTTATGTGCATAGACTGTACACAAATATGCATGTATGTATTTTTATATAACCTGCGTATATACATATACCCAATGAGGTCAGAGCCGCACGCCTTGCGTCCGAGAAAACCAGGGCTTTTCTTCTGACCTCAGAGCTAGAACCAACCGGAGGAGAGCTATGGCTTCATAATCATATGGCTTCCATAGCTATGTTTAATAACCAGAAGGTACTAGTTGTTATTTAACCCATCTATGAAAAATGGCTCGTTTATAGATTATTTGTCGATTCAACATTGTGCTTTTCCGGAGCTATCTTAAATTACCAGAGGGTAAAACCTCAAGAAATGAATAGAAGTCACCACCAAAAAGATAGAAAAGGAATCTGATCCACCGTTAATGTTGAACACCCCGATTTCATCCTTGAACTATGGGGAAGGGATTTTTCTTGCCATTCTCGTTGGAGAATTTCACACGTTCACCTACCTTGGGATGTCCATCTACAGTACCCTCTGGTAAACTAACATAACTATGGGAAATCACCATGTTTAATGGGAAAATCCACTGTAAATGGCCATTTTCAATAGCTACGTTTAATTACCAGAGGGTACTATTTTTGAACATTTTTGAATGGGAACTTGACCCATACTCACGTCCAGATCGTGACGATTCGCAATCACCGATGCTTGCAGGGAACGCTTTAAGATGAACGACGTTCACTTACCACCGAGAATGGTAGCGATTGGCCAGTCTTTATCAGAGCGATCCCACGAAAATCAGGAAAGCAGAGGGCATTGACGATGGGATTAGCAAGCTGGGCTAACAACTTACATGGATTTGACTGAAGAATAGGGTACCCCAACGTTTGACGGTTTGGCATAGTTTTGCCAACTATATATGGCCATTTGAGGGGTATATCCCATTTTCAGAAACAAAGGGAAAAAAAACATTTAACAACCATGAAACAGTAAGGCAAATGAACGTTTGGCGCCCAGCCCACTGGGGGATACAAGTATCGACTTGCAAGAGAAGGCACAAACCATGCTTTCAGAAAAAGGATAAAAACTTTCAACAATGCCAACGTGTGATTCCCTTTCTCAAACTACAAAGGGGGGGGATGATTTGTTTTTTTTCTCACACCGTGTTGACGAAAACAAATGACTTAACAAATCCCTTCCCATTACAATGAATGATGGATAGTCACCAATGATGGAGGATAGCTTCTTGGCTTTAAGATTGTTGCTCTTCCAAACGCGGAAAAACCCTTGGTGCTGTCGTTTCTGGCGAATCTTAGCTACCCAGCAACAGAATGCTCAACTTGCCACACGGAAAACATTTGAATCCCCAGACTTCAACTCAGATCCGGGGAATTCCGAAGAAACTCTCCATCTAACATGACGACCCCACCAACTACCGTAGGGTCGAAGTCACAATTCTTCGGAGCTTTGATGTCTTGGACCTGGACCACCAAGCCACAAGAGTGATGTTCTGGGGGGAGTGCAGTCTTTAGCTGCTAAGCTGACCAAAAAATTGTTTTTTTTTCTATGGTCTTTATATGGTTTTTATTTGGTTTTATATGGTTTTATATCGTTTTATTGAACTTAAACTTAGCATTAAGTAGCAACAAAATAAAGCGTCACCAACATAACATAGAGACGTATGGGACATGTGGGGAGAAGCGATCGAAATCACCATTAGAATAGGGATATGAAGCACAAAAACATGAAAATCAAGATTTAGGGATTGGGTCAAAAACATTCAAAAACCATGAATTTCACATGTTTCGGAGTGCTGAATATCCATGTCCACCACTTTGATATGTCTTGGGGATGGGTTTTGATCTATGGCCACTGGTTGAAACTTAGACAAATCTGACATTTCTGGAGTCCAAAAGTTTGGGTACACCCCATTAAAAATGGCAACGATCATAGGGAAAGTCGCGATCAACTCTGAGATTTTAGCATCATTTTTTGCAAATGGATTGGACGGTCACAGCGATGGATGTGCTGTGACGAATTTCAAGATGCATCCAGTGCGACCATTGGTATCTCTTAGTATCTATTAGTATCTTGAAATTGTTATTAGCATTGGTATCTATTGCTATTAATTAGTATCTATTAGTGTGACCAATTTGCTATTGGTATCTATTGGTTGTATCCCATTCAGCTTTGAAAAAAGAACATAAACACAATTCCAGCTTAAATTCATGAGGTATCTGGGAGAATCCTGAAACAAAGCCATTTCGCGGTGCTCCCCCTCCAGAGAAATCATGTGCAGTGGTTCCAACCGCAAATCAAGGGGTTAGCCACCCCAAACCCTCTGGTAATTCAACAGGGCATTCGGAAAATTGCTTTTTTATAGATAATTTGCGCTACTATAACTTGTTAGATTCTCCATCTTTATCTAAAATTATTATAGGGTAGAGATGGAATCCATTCGCTTTCCCTGGGAAAATGATCTACAAATGGTGAGGGTATCTCTCAACTTACTCCAGGGTATCCCACTAGTGGTGACCACGCGCCGCCAACTCGTAAAAAGATAGCCCCAATGTGCGGCTAAATCTCCAGTATCACGGGAGCACCATCCCAATGTTGATTGTTGAAAATCGTATTTCGTTGATGAAGTTTGATAGTTGGTTGACATCTCCATGATCGAATTTGCTCAACAAACTGCATGGATTCAAACTTGATTCCCAACATATGGGGATAGTGGTCAATTTATAAGATCTCATTTGTGTGAATCTCTCCTGGTGTTGCTTAGTCAATTCCTCGTGTTAGTTCCAATCTCACTGCCCCTACTTCATAGATTGTTCCAACAGTTTGTTATGGAAATTCACCATCTTTCATAGGTAAACATCTAGAATTGGGACACGTTCCATAGTTATCTTAGCTTAGTGAATAAAATCAAAGTCTAAATATTGTGTTGAATCAAATTCCTACCTTTTATTGGATGAAGCGAAACACCATAATTCAGTAGTTCATATTCCCATATTCCCTTGCATTCAACCTGCAATTCTGCTTGATCAAAATCCCTCCTTGTTGGGTAAAATCACATGTTTTCCTGGTAAGATCAGGTAGACCTTGAAATCTCCAGCTTTCAGAATTTGAAATCCACGGTTCAATTGGTTCAACGCAGACTATACTTTGTTGATGCAATCCCCGTTTCTTGTCCGTTTATTCAGATATTTCCGACTGATACAATGCTCATTTTTGTTGACTAATCCCATCTTGTTGAGTGGTAGTTGAGTCCTTATTCTTTTTGGCCCCTTGTCCCCTTCATATTCAGGGTGAACTTCCGGTCGTTTCTTTTCTTAAATCTCAAAAATCACTGGCTCATATCCCTGAATTTTGTTAGCGCAAATCTCCATGCTGCGTTTTCTTGGTTGACATGGGCTTGTCTGAAAGTAGGCCCATTCCACCCACTGGTTAATCATCATTGATTATCCCAAACCTTTTCTTGGTTGTTTCTTGGTTCAGACACACCCATCATTCATATTCTTCCTCAATAAAATCTTAGTGTATGCCATGAAATCATCCGCAGAATGAACGATGACATTGAATACATCTATATATGTATGCGGAGGTTTCATGAGCTTTCCCAAAATTGGGGTACCTCTATTTTGGGAAGCCCATATTCCTAACTATACATATTCATCACTATCCTCTGGTAAACTAACATAACTATGGGAAATCACCATGTTTCATGGGAAAATCCACTATTTCCATGGCCATGTTCTATGTCGCTACGTAACTAATTACCAGAGGCTATTGGATGGTATCAAGGAATTCATCTAGTCTTATCCCCAGTATTCCCATTTAAAAAATCCCACGTCAATTCCACCACCTCTGGAGCCGTTTGCTCCACGTCCACGCGGCCCACCGGTAGATGCCCTGGCGTGGGCCAGGACGATGCCCTGAAACTTAGAATCTACAATCATGTCTTGTAGAAAAAGATGGAGGTTTCCTGAAATGGAAAAAAATACCCCCAAATCATCCATCTTGATGAGATTTTTATCGATTGTTCCATTCTAAACCATCCAGCTCTTGGGGTATCCCCATTTTTGGAAACCCATATGATTCCCAAACTTTCAGTGGTTCCTCCCCGCCATCATCCGCCAGAACACGGCGGCCTTGGCTTGTACGAAACACTTGTCCTGGTGAGAGGCCTCGGTGCTGGTGGGACTTCACGGGAGTCATGGATATACTGGGAATATTAACAGGACTTAACCTACTGAAACATCATGGGATATATAGAAATTCGATTAACATGTGGTTCCTGGTTATAGCTAGTTTCGTTGTAAACACTTAAGCATTAATCTATTAATAGCCACAATAATTGGAATCCAGTGGGATATATATATATATATATAATGGGATATATTATATCTACAGAATATGCATCAGGATAGGTTCATAGTATCCATCAGGATAACCTCATAAGTCATTTAGTTTCATCATCATTTCAGGAAATTGTAAGCCCTAGAAAAAATGGTGCCATGGTCAAGTTACATGGAATGGTTCATGGTCATACTTGGAGCCCCAACTGCACCTCTCCGGCAAATCCTGGCGCGGACTTGGGATTTCACCAACAAAAACAGCTACGACAGACTATGATACTGGGTTTAGAATAGGATTGATGGTTGATTTATGACTAACCATCATAAAAATGGGGATCGGTGGTTAGGCTTTAATTGGTTGTTTATAACCAAGCTAATGATTGGACTTGTGGGAAGTATAGATGAGGATGAGGTTGTAAACCAACTTGTAGATTTGGGAGGGCCTTCATTGTTGAGGATGCAGGCCACGAAAAAGGACCTCCCACTTCATTGCCGAGGCAGAACCCCGTTCCACAAAAAAAATCTGACTCGGCAGGTTGCAGATTGCAGTTGGCCGGACTGCAGAACACAGTATCAAAAGAATGGAGGATTACATAGGATTACCCCAGAAACAACATAGTTCTGGTGGATTTTGAGAGCTGCCCAGCTTGTGGAAAGACGCAAATCAAGGATATCCCACTGGCCTACAAATTCGAGAAATCAAACTGAACCATGTTCATCCATTTTCCAACCTGCTGTTCCAAGTCAAACCAATCCTTCCATCCTTCGGCAGCAACTTTGGCCGCATCCGATTCCAGAGGTACATTCCTTCGTATTCCTTCGCCTTGCTGATCTGCTGGGAATCTGCGAAGCCTCCATGGTCACCTGGTCACAGTCCACCGAGAGCCTTGGAAATTTGTGGTTGACCACTGCGAACTTCGACCCTGGGACAATTTTTGACTCGGATCTCTTGGTCGTCCGTGTCGTTTCACAACATTTTCGTGTCATAGTAGACAGCCCATGTCAGGCCAATCCTTTCGGGCCTCGTTGGCAGTGCGGTAGGCCTTCTGGAAGAGAATCGGCTTTGGCAGCGCTTGTCGCCGCTTCAACGTCTCCACTTTCTCCAAGATCTCCCGCGCGCGTTTCAGCTCCGTAGTTCCAGCCATGGAGACGAAGACTCTGGGAATTCCCTTGGGGAAAAAAGGGCCGGGTCCACCAGGGATGGGGGAACAAATCGAGGACTTCCTACAGCTCTCGCCTTCCAAGTCAAGCCACTGTAGGACTTCTGAGACATCCGGGTCCAGTTTGCACCACCTGAGGCGGAACCAACTTTCTGGTGGATGATCCAACTTTCAATAACGGTGTTGGGAAAAAAAACGTCTTATACCAATACCAGCCATCATTGAAACATGTCGGAACCGGAGAACATGTCAAGTTACCCTTCAGAAAAGGAACATGGCTATGAAAAATCACCATCCAAAATAATAGATACAGTATGATACAGTAAATCACATATTATTTCACTCAATGGGCCATCATTTTCCAGTCGCAAACTGTAAGAAACTACCAGAGGGTAGCCAAAGGACTGCTTGTTTGCTCCAGTTTTCCACAGCGCCAGGTTCATCAGTGTCTCAACATCATGGGTCCGCCTGACCCTTAGCGGCACGTAGGGTGCCTCCGCTGCATAGGCCTCGTCCCTCAGCAAGCTTCGCAGAGTGCTGGCTAGAAAGTCCAAGGCATAAAGTGACCAACAGAGGCCTCCCAGTTGACTCCAATGCATTGATTGGTTGCATCCTAGCCCTTCAGCACAAATATGAGTCCAGTAGGCTTCAGTATGCCCTTCCCGCTCGAAATAACTGGCTGTCAAGATGGGATAAGGATACATGGCGTGGATCTCCCTTTCAGCCGCTGCGAAGAAAAGGTCAATACCTGGAAAAACCAGGGCACCATGGCTCAACAAGATGCCAGTCTGCACGTGACTTACGACGGCTGCCGCCAACTGAGTGGCACCAAAACCCGCCACAGGTGGCAGTTCTGCCATACTCAACAGCACTAAGCGTGGGTAGATCTCGGGGTTCCAATGCAAAGGTGTTGCCATACCACCATGCAGTACCACAATAGGATACACCGAAAAACGATGAACTGATTCGATCAACATCTCAATTGCCTGTGATTCGCTTCCCTCCAAGGGTCCATTAAAGTAGCTCACGAAGGCACGTGGCAACCAACCATCACGGTAAAAGCGGTGATAGTTCACAACGAAGTTTGTGGGAACATAGGTTTTGACCATTGCTGTTAGCTTCTTGGGGGGTATAGATTTAGAGCCAGCAGGGATCTCGGTCCAATTACTGTTGCAAATGCCCTCGATCCCCTTCCACAGTATGCGTCCAGCTTCAGTCATGTCCGCCGCCAGCAGTGGGCAATTGGATCCCTCCTCAAGTTGCATCTGTTTCCGCTCACGCTTGGGGAGTGCCACGACATTCACGTGCTGAAAGAAATAACTTGAGGTGCTTACCTGGTACAGTTGAGGGTCAGACCCCACAAATCGGCTGTGAGAAACTGGCCTGGACCAAATCTGTTGCCAATTGGGGGAATTCCAGCTTCAAATTGCAACCGCTATATTTACCTTCTGGTAAATTAACAGCTCGACCCTGAAAATTGCCATTTTTTAGAGGAAACTCATCTTCCAACCCCTATCTGCCAGGGTCGAACTGTTAATTTACCATGTCGATCCATGTCGGGGATGTTGGGTATGGCTGGGCCAATCTTCAACGGTCCCTGGCTGCCCCCACCTGGCACTCGCAGTGCTTTGATGCATCGCCAGGGTTGACGTCAATCAGCTCCGGGACATCTTTCTGCTTCCCGATCTCACACCTGATGCGGTTAGCCGTTTCGGCCGTGGAGGGCGGGATGTGAATCCAACGGCCTTCAATGCCCCAACGGATCTTGCCATAGCAGGCGCATTCTTCGTATTGTTCGGCGCAGGTGATCCACAATGTTTGTGGCTCCAGGGTCGAATTCATCCCGCTTCCATTCCAGCCCAGCACATTTGGCACAGTCCCATTGAAGCTCAGCGCGTGTCGTTCAAAGTCCATCTTGGGTTGCCAATCCTCCGGCAGGGGCCACAAGCCTTTCGAAAGCAGAAAAGCTGTAGCTTTTGAGCTTTGGCTTTCAAAAATCCAGGTGAAGTTGATGAAGGTCACATCTTTCACCTCCACTTCTTCAGCTTTTCGCGGCATAGAAGGCATCCAGGATTCATCCAGCAACGCCTGGTGGCTCCATAGAGACATGCCGAAGGCCAAGAGCATCAAGAAGATCGGTGCCTTCGATACCCGACAGATCCGCATTCGCAGGAATCATCCGCGATCTGAGTCGATCTGAGGCGATCTGAGTCGGCTCAACTCTGCATCCAAAAACCAGGAACTTCAGATGGAAAAAAATTGTCCAATTATGGACTTTGGGCCGGCAATCCTGCTGAAAAATCGCATGCAAAGGTAGTGAGCACAGATCCGGTCCTGTTTTCATCTTGCCCTGTTCATGCTTCACCTCAAGTGGTTTATGGGGATGATTAGCACCATTCACCTTCTGAATTCGTTGATCACAACTTCCAGAATATAATGGTGTCAATTTGGTGGAATGTTACCTATAGCAGTGAGCGATTGTTGTAGATATAAAACAACAGAATACTACTACGCAATGCTACAGCTTGTATCAGCTACAACTCGCATTCTAGACAGATATGAGACATATATAGATGTATGGTTCAATCAGCTACTTATATCATTGATATTTTCGTGGATGCAATACAACTTCAATAATGAATCCCAGCTCCCAACTACTAAACACCTCCCAGAAAGCATCGTTTAGTAGGCGATTTACACGTCTTTGGAACCATGGGATGCGGGTGTGTAATATGAATGGGGGATGGGATGATTTTAAACCCAAGTTCGTCCTTTAAATCATTGTTACAAAACAAATTGATGTTACATCATATGATACTTCTATACATGTATATATCATATCAGCAACCATATATGTTCAATCATATAGACTTACACTCACACATGATACTGATATTTCGCAGTGGAAACAACGGTTTTTCATGGCAAATGTGATAGTGGATACTGATCGTTTGATGTTTACAAGCTCCTGGACCCGTCGAAGCTCTCCAGGTGGAAGAGGCTGTGACCTTCGATAAAACGCTGGTGGAAAACAACAGGGATGTCGGGACAAAGCTTCAAGAGATGGGGGTTTACATGCTGCTTATAGGATATTTGTAGGTGTCTAAAATATGTATTAATGTATAATCAGATTTAAAGCCTAAAAAAATCTTCATTTTGGGGTTTAGAGTGTATAGTTTCGAGCTGCTTATGGTGACTCCATGTAAATCATGATGTCAATGTGGAAATTTTATTTTACCAAATCCAATTTTCCGTTATTTGTCAAATAGTTTATGATAAATGATTTCAGGTGTGCCAGTCCATGAGTACTTCTGCAAGACCATCTGGACCAAGGTACGGCCATAACAAGTCCATCGGTGGAACCTCATGCAAAGAAGGACCTGCGAAGCCGCGGGCGGGACAGTTCACCGCGTTTAGGCTCTCCCGGTTTTTCGCAGTACGCCATCTGCTTGCAAAGGTGTCACAGCCGGCAAAATATGAAAACATGCAAGCCTCAGAAAAAAAATGCCATTTTCTTGCTTTGTTCATGGTAAATTCCCAAGTCTCTGCTGGTAAAATCCAGGCTGTTCCTGCCGAAATCCACTTTTTCGCTGCATCTGCATGGTTTGCTGGCAAAATCCCGATGTTCAGCTCAATAAATCCACATCTTGGCCCGTGAAATCCACATTTTGCTTTTAAACATAATCTAAAATCATCTAAAATCATCTAAAATCATCTAAAATCATCTAAAATCATCTAAAATCATTAATATAAAGTCATCTAAAATCACCTAAAATCATCTAAACTCACCATCTTTACCAAGTAAACTCCTCACGTTTTCCCCGGTGTTTCACCCCTTCTTCCCGCCAACCGCGCCACGGCTCCCGCAGCGCCTGACTCATCTGAGGCCGTGGAGCCCGTGTCAGTGGTCTCTGCTTCCAAGGCTGTAGCCTTGGCCTTGCCGTGACGGGCAGTTCATTGATAGTTAATAGTTAATCAATGGTGAATCAATGACTATAATTAATCAATGGTTAATCAATGGTTGATCAATGGTGAATCAGTTGATAGTTCATGGTTAATCAATGCCTAAGAATTCATAATGGCTAATGATAGTTGATAGTGAATCAATGGTTAATCGTAATAGTTGATAAGTATTATTGATAATAGTTCGTGGTTAAATATCAATGGTGAATGACGATATAAGTAGCTAGTAATGGCAAATATTAATAGTTAATAGATATGGTTAAAGAGTTGACAAACAAAATATGGTTAATAGTGATGGCATGTAATGGCAATATTGATAGTTAATCAATGGTTAATCAACTGTTGGCAGTTTCATGGATATCAGTGGTTAATCAATTAACAATGTCAGCTATATTTTTTTAAATATAGTATGGCAATAAAATAAAAAATATCAACGAAATAATGGCTAACCATGGTTAATAATGGCAATATTTTTGGGAATAATAATAGTAATGGCAATAATAGTCAATAATAGTCAATAAATAATGGTTCATCAAGCTAATCATGAATAAATAATATCAATGGTTAACACTTAATAGTGGATAATAATTCATAAAGGTTCACCATGATAATAACAATAATAACAATAACAGCATTGATGCATTAATAATAGTTAACAATTGTTATCAATTGTTACTGTACTAATAGCAAATAATGGTTCATTATCAACCATTTTAACCATTGCCAACCATTGCTAACCAGCGTGAACCATTGTTAATCATTATCATTCTGATAATTGTCAGAAATTGACAATGGTTAACACTGGTTAATAATGGTTGATAATAGTTAATATTAGTCAATAGTGGCTAAAAATGACTATTGACCCTTCATAATGGTTGAGAATGGTTGTTACTGATCAGTAGTGAATGGTTAGTCTTATGGCTAGAACCATGGTAAACTAAGCCCCAATAAGTCGGGATATGAGGTCGCTGTAACTATGGTGTCTTCTATAGACCAAGCTTCACAGGTTCACAACGCACGTGTGTCGGCTTAAACTGGGGATCATTGGATCTCCCGGTGGATCCTGATAAACGAACGGTCGATGTGGAAAATCGATGCAGAAAACTCCAGGTGTTACCCTCTGGTAAACTAACATAGCCATTGAAAATGACCATAGAAATAGTGGATCTTCCTATTACAAATGGTGATTTCCCATAGCTATGTTAGTTTACCAAAGGGTAACAATCTGGAAATGGTTGATTGTCCACGTATAACTATGGCAATGGCAATACCCCAGGGTAATCATCAATCAACAGGGCTGCAGCCACTGCTCTTTCCATGTGCCATGGTCAAGTTCTCTGGGACGATGGGGCCCCCGGTCATCCATGCCATGGCATGGATATATCCATGCCATTGTGGATTGATGACCACTCCCTTTGATGGGACAATTGATTGTGCTTTGACCATGGCTCATATGGGTATGCCCGCAGAGGTACCTTGAGTATGATTGTGATAGCCAACCTTTTGCTAGCTTATTCTCTTCTTATATTGGGACGCTTTTTGATAAGCTGAACCCGACAGCATGTTAATTTTCTTCCCACGAAAGACGGGAGGAACCCAGTAAAGTTCCCTTTAACTGCCTGTAACCAATTCTGGCAGACATAGAGTGATTGAGCATGATGATGCAATAGGATCATCCAACTTTTGAGAAGTGAAATGGTTGGTGACCTACAACTTGTAGCCAGGAAATCAGCCATCAACAGCGTAGTCTTGGCGATGAAATTCCCCGAAACCTTGAAGCTCCATTTTGCAGGTCAGGGATTCGGTTGGGGGCAAGCCTATTCGGTTGGTACCAACCACTGACTAAGTGTTGACTACCTGGTTCTTCTCTTCCCACAAGTTTCTACCAATGCCTTCTGCCCCGGCAAGCCCATGTGGGTTTGTCCATAGTACCCCATTCCATCTCATGACGGACCGTCTATGGAACCCCGAGAAACTGCTGCCAGCCAGTCAAGTTACATGGGATGGGGCCCCTGGTCATCCACGCCATCATCCCCCAAAACTGGGCCAATTTACCTATAGGTACCCTCCAGTAAACTACACAGCTACCCCACCTTCAGACCACGTCTCAGTTTGGCTCGGGCCCTTCGGTCCTCGTTCTGGATGTGTTAGGCCCGTTAGGCGTAGGCTGAGTTGGGTGGAGTTTGGATGATTGAAGTTGATGGAGGTTTTGTGGGTTAGAAGTTGATTGGGTTCATTTAGCTGTTTATTTCTTTGGCTTTTCGATGGGGTCCCCAAAGCCATAGAAAAGCTACATGGCTCCGGGTCAAAACCCGAAAGCTTCCCCTTGGTTTCACAGCCAAAAGCCCCGACACGGCGGTCCTGCTGCACACTTTGCTTTGCGCTCATCACCTGCCATCCACGGACTACGCGAAGTTGACAGGCTCGACTGGTTTGAACTTCAGTAACGCAGTTTCATAGAGAGGATGGGGGAAAGATATGTATGTATTTGCAAGTGTGTATACATGTATATGTATATATCTATGTATATATATATATATACAGCATATGATAATTAGTCATGTTTATATGTATATATACATTGAAATGCATGTATGTATAGTATATTCCAACCTGTTGAACCATCCGAAGAATTTCTAGCATCACATTTCCAGCATCACATCCGCGACTCAATATCCTCCCCCAACGCCACACTGAATGCATCCAGCATGGCTCATGGAACCATCCCTGTGTCCCATCAAAATCCTGCCTGTCGGAGCGCGTTCGGAAGGCTCTGCAAGAGAGATTGGATATTATCACCGCCAAATGACAGCTGTTTCTGTCTTGGCAAAAACCCCGCGTCCCAGTGCAGCGTTCTCAAACCCAACCTTTGTCGTGCTACACTGCTTCCCAAAGAGCCAAACTTTTCAACGGGTGTTCACGCAAAGTTTGATTTGATCCTTGAACATTCTCAAAAAAATGTGAATCTTTTTGAAGAATTGAGACACTTTGGTTGCTTTTTGTTGCATCACCCTTTGGTTTTCCTCAGCCTATCACCACTGGCAATGCTTAGAGGACTGAGGACTCATTTGTGGCCACAAAACAAAGCTGCGAATGGAGCAAATGACACCGCCCACTGGAAACAAGCCTGGAGTTTGGCCATGGCCATGCCTTCTTTGGACCCGATCCTTGCACGGTCATTTTTTCGCTGGAAATCATCAA
>BGPT01001467.1:77679-104230 GCA_003297045.1 Symbiodinium sp. clade C Y103
CTTCTAAAGTCCTCACGTTATGGTGAAATGACCATTTATTTTCAGGGAACACCCCCCCGCCTTGCAGTAAAAATCACATGTTTGCTCAATACCCAAGAAACATCCTTGCGGTGTGCTGCCCCGACTTACAAGTTGTATTTTCACCCCCATTAACTATAGATGTATTATATCTACCGTCATAAACCCGAGTTGGTCTAGTTGTTGCATAATAAACTTAACTAGCATAAACCAACTATGAAGAACCATTTTCGTTGGTTAAACTCCCCGTGTTGGTGGATAAGAACCTATCATTGGTAACTTCCAACCATCATTTCGTGTCCCCCCAAACCTCTAAGCTGCCGGCTGCCATCACGGGCGAGCCCTAAGCCAAGCAAGTGATCTAAGGGTGATTCCAACTTGGGGAAAATCAGGGATAACCCCATGCATTTTTTGGTCATTTTTTCGGAAGCTGAAAATATACAGCAGTGGCTTTGGGAGAATTTGGGAGTATCTTTTTCTCCAATTGGGGACCCCCATCTTGATCCATGTTTCATGACCAAATCACCAGATCAACTTGATCTCCAGGCACATATCTTCCTCCCAATCAGATATGGCTTTGTCAAAAGTGGATACCTCTTGTTTTTGGGCCTTCAGTGGGAAAAACTGAAGTTCCAATCTGAAACTGTTGTCAATGAAACCCCTTCATTCGGTTGGTTAGATCACCATCTTTGTTAGTTGACGCCGCCCCGAAATCCATGGGTTGAATGCCCATGTTTGGTCTGTTCATTCCCGCATTTCGGCTGGTGAAACTCCCAGTTCGGCTGGTGAAGGTCGGTCGGATTCCGTCAGATTGATTGGTGAAATCCTTATTTTGCTTCGTTCGATCCCACCATTTTAGCAAGTCAAATATCCATTTTTCCGTTGATGAAACCCCCAGTTTTTCGCGGGCCTTCGACAGCGCGGCCACAGAGAGGGTCACCAGGGCAAAAGTTTCCTGCCACCTGTGGAGTACCCAGGAGACAAAGGAGATTTATGGAATGAATGGGGATGTACATACAGTGCAGCTTTTGCCGTTAGTAAGCCACCCAACGAGGTGAAGTGAACACGGCACAATTCAAACACCAGTTCGCCACAGCGGCTTTTGGAACTGGCCGAGAAAGCAGGCGTCGTGAGACTCAGACCGAGTGGAATAAAATAACATATACATATATGCATGATAATGGCTCTTTTTATTGGGACGTGTTTGACAATTGGGGGGATTGAACCCCCAATTTTTTGGTAACTCGGAATTCATGGCAAAATCGTTGGACAAACTCCAACGGCTGTGGGGCTAGAAATCTTGTGAATTTTCAGAAACAAATATCTTTGCAAAGAGAACCATATTTACTCTTAAAGGGGGAAACACAAAAGAAAAATAGTGGTATTCTGCACAAAGTGTTTGGATTTTATCAAAGCGATGATTGTTTGATTTTGCATTTGGAAAAGGATAGGTGTTTGGTCTTAAGAATGTTGATAGACACTGCGTTGAAATTTCGAAGGAAGTATTCACATTTTGTCTTCATGTTCAAAGGGAAACAAATATATTTGCGGCGAGAACTCTTGTTACTCTTGTTTTGCCATTTCAAGTTGTGTTTGTTTGGCATCTGAAACTAGAAAAAAACCTTTCAGCAGAACAAAAAACATGTGGAAAAGCAAAAAAACAACGTGTTGGACTAAGTCTGATATTCTCTTTGGTTTTGCTTGTTGTTTGATTTGTACGATGTTGTGTCGAAAGGATTCAAGGAAAATGCTGGCATTAACGAACCTTGAGACCATATGCACAAATTGTACCCCGTCGGGATCTTAAAGTCTCCCAAAAATGACAAAACATCGAAAACATACTGCATAATACTTGCGAAAAGGTTCAGTTTCTTGGAGGTGCCAATATGTATATAATATCATGTAAAATGACATGTACTATGCATATCTCATACATGATATTATGTATCAATATGTAGCTGTAGCTTCTACAAACAATATCATGTTGGTAAATCAAAGCCATAAACCATCCCCAATGACTCACCATTTTTATAGGTGGTATGTTTACCATTCCCAGTCAGAGGTGGTGTATGGCATTGTTTTACCCACATTACATCAAATAAGGATGTTTGGGAATATGTGCCAATGTAATTACATGTAATTAACAAATTTCATCAAACCAAACTGTCCAATAATCCAATTTCATCAATCCAATCATCTAATTTCAGCAATCTAATTCTACAAACAATATATACATCAGAATCTTCCCATATTTCCCACCTCTGCTGGAGCCGTCGAGCACGATCCAGCAAGGCCCGGGCCTGCGCTGGCTCCTGTGGCGCTGGGCCAAGGCTTTTTATCCCACCTTTGGAGGTTGAAATCGTGGATTCTTGTGGTATCTTTATAGAGGTTTCATGGAGCTTAGTGGATTTTTGTTGATGTATGGTATTTTTACTGGGTTAATGGAGTTCAATAGACTTTTAGTGCGTTTGTATGGTATTTTTATGGGGGGGTGATTGAGTTTAACGAGGGGTTAGAGGGTTTTGATGGAGCTTAATGGGATTTAAGTTATTTTAAAGGGGATATACACCCACATATATCTGGATTACATGTGGTTGGATGCGGCTTTATATGATTGCGATTGATAGGGAGTTTATTGGAGTTTGAACCGCGTTTTGATATATGGAAATTTATAGAAAGGGAAATATGTGGATATATAAGAGTCCGATATGTTTGGGAAATCATGGGGATAACCGGGAATATCTGGATAGATCATGGGATGGTCTGGCATAGCCACGGTTTGACCCTCTGCTGGCAGCCCATCTGTAAATGTCCTTTGCAGCACGCAGCGCCAAAGCCAGCAATAAGGCCTCGGGCTTGAAGGGATGCTGCGAGCCTGTGTGTTCTTTGATGGTTTTCATACTTTAGGTCCAAAGATCTCCAAAAATATGGGGTTGAATGGGGCTAACCCAAAATGGATAGTTTATGATAGTTTAGCGGAGAATCCCAGAATGAAATGGATGATTTGGCGGCAACCCTCCCTTTTAGAAAACCTCCGTATGTGGTGGTGCTGTCAAGTCTGGATGCTCCACTTACTCATCCCAACTGGCGAACGCAGCAGACCATGCGCACTTGGAATCCCCCACCGTTTCGCCCCAGCTGGCACCAATCTCCCTGAGCAGGGCTAATGCCTCCTTCGACTCCTGGACAAGGGTCATATGCTTAATCCATCTTAATCCCCCTTGGAGCCACAGGAAGGAATTGTCCATGATTTTTTTGGTGGTAACCTCCACATTGATTTCTGAGGTCACCTCGCAATCTGCCCGGAGCGCCGATAGGTTTAGATGAAATCGCTGCGTCTGTTTCGACCTCCTTTCGAGGGAGAGTATCATTGGTAGCACGCAACAATACGAGAAACCATCAACCTGTCTTTATTGCTTGGATCCACAGACGTTTGTCTTGCTAGTTTACTCGTTTTTTAGATGGCTGGACGTTCCCAAAATGGTTGCTTCAATCACCATATCGGAGGCAAATGAACCTGCGTTTTCTGATGAACGAAACCCACGTGTGACGTGCTCAAAATTGGATGCTCAGTTCACTCCATTCTCTATGGTGAAATCTTGATGTTTCCCAGGATATTGGGACGTACCTGGCTGGCCATGAGTTTCACCTTCACCATCGCTAAGGATGGGGCAGCCTGGCTGAAAAACCAAGATGTGGGGTAGCGGAGCTGGACATCTCGGAAAGGCCGAAGGCAGTGGTGAACCCTCACAAGATCTCCAAATTTGATGCGATTCATCTCAAACCCTCCATGATTTTGCTCATGAAATCCACGGAAAATTTGGCACCTCCGCGAAGGAAGTGCTCAAGGATTTGGCCAAACTGGAAGCCTGGTCAGGATCTGGCAGAATCGACATGGGAGTATTCAACCACTAGACTGGGGGTTGAATCACCAACCTTGATAGGCAGTGGGTCAATTTAACGGACTAGAGAAACTAGGGTTTCCGTACCGTCCATAAATATAAGAAGCCCTTGGAGATTTCACACTGAAACAACTTCTGGGAATTCTGGGAACACTCTTCAGTCGCTCTCCTCATGGCTAAAATGTGCAACCTGTGCGCAACCTATGCTTTCGTCTGACTCTCAGGAACCACATCGAAGGCATCACTTCGCGATTCCAGAATAATGACGTGATACCACGTTGGCTAGTCAGGACACCCTGCCCAGAGAAGATCTCCACAATCTAGTACTTGGATGTAAAAGTAACTGGAGAACCTGGAAAAAACTGAAGATATCTTACATCAAGTATTAGGGAACATCCCCAATTTTCAGACACACCCCCATATGGTGGTTTCCTAAAATCCCCCAAATCATCTAAGAGACATGATTCGACTATTGAAACCTACATGGTTTGTTTTTTTTGGTGATCCCCCATTTTTCAAACGCACACCCATACGATTCCCCCATGTTTTCTGCTATGATACCAGGATTTTTTGGAGCCTCCTCCGCCTTGGCCAGAGCCTTGGTCGCCTCAGAACTTGGCACCAAGAATGGCATCATCAAAATAGAGGAATCATATGGGGGGATGTTGTGTGAAAATCTTGATTCCGTTCCCTCAAAAAATTGGAAGAATCATTGGGGAATAATGGTTGAAAATGGTTTTCCTCATTTTTTCCCCATTTTCAGACCCAATTGGGGAATAATCAATTTGAAAATTGGAATAATCATTTGGCTCTGAAAATGGGGAAAAAAATTCCCAAATTCCGAAGTTTCACGGCGAAAATGATGATCCAGTGGATCCCACTGAGGCGCCCCAACATCTCCGAGCGCCACATAGGCATCGACGCAGGCGCATAAGGCAGAGACTTCAGCGGCCTGAACGGGATTCCCCGGTAGGTTGGCATCATACATTCCAACATATCAAGAAATATATGAGTTTAACATATCTGGAATTCTAATATATCACCTATTTACCTCCCATCATCCTGATGCATATTGTGTCCACGTTCATGGATTATGACAATGTTCAATATAGATATATATGTATGTATATCTATATATATATATATATATATGATTGTGGTAATCTATGAGATTGGTCATACACTAGCTGCGATAGTGTATATTCCCCTGATGATGCATTTGTCGGTGAGTTATAATCCCCTATGCTCATAGGGTTTTGAACACAGCTCGTATGGCTATGGGTCAAAATTGGGATACCAAAAGGATGGAAAAGTTGTGGAAAATATTGGGAAAAAATGGGGAGACATGGAAACAAACAATCATTGTTATTCGGAAATCCTGGAAACCAATGAAGAACTTGGGGAAAACCTGGGGATGTCCTGCGAATGAAAAGACTAACAATCTATCAAAATCTGGAAACGATAGGAATAGGAGTACTGGGCTTATTTCATGTGATGCTATAATGGGACACATTTCCAGTCGTGGCTTTGTCCGAACATTTGGGCATGTACCCCCAAATTATCGGATGGGACTTGTACATCAGCAATACATTTCTTTGGGGTGGTTGAAATGATGGGATTCTGAAAAAAAAGATGATACACCCACAATCTACTTGGCTGAAAGTTTTACATAATCTATCTATACATATACACATCTTTGTACTGTTCCCCGATCATCAACAATTATCAACCAGATTTTTAGGGGTTTGACGTCAACCATATGGACATATACTAATAGTGATAAAATCGTTTAAAGTTAAATCCCCAAATTTCAGACACGAATTGTGACCACACGCCTTGTCAGGGCTGCCACTGCGGATGGACTCCAGAACCTCATTCGCACACCTCGGCACCGCGCGAGGTAACGGCTTTGTGACGCGATGATCGTCGTGGCTTTAATAATTGGGACAATAACACTATTATCATCATTATTATTATCATTATTATTATCATTACTATTATCATTACTATTATCATTATCATCATCGTCATCATTATTGCTACTATTATTGTTATATTGGGATAACAGTTGGGATTGTTTGGATTGTTGATTCGGGTAAATGATATCATCTACCCTCCTGCAAACTGACATAGCTGTGGAAAACCCACCAGACATGTAGATCATGTTCCGGGTAATAAGAATAAACAACAGTGGAAAACACCAGAAATAGTAACCAGTATATCATTATAACAACAGTACCATAATCAGTAATTCAAACCAGCAAAGGATATATAACAACAATTCTTCAATATATTTGTATGTATATACTGTAATGGTTGTATGATGACATGTAACAACAATGAAACCAGTAGTGATTCATGCAATCACCAGTTTTTCTCCAAAATCATAATGCTGGTTCATTAGATCTCACATGCTTTTCACCATAAGCATAGTTGGCGCAATATATCAATCATCAGATCTGCAAACATATGTTACCATATCACCATATCAACATATAATCAGACTAGCTTATTTTTTTCCATATAACCACTAGATATCACCAGATAACCCCTAATATTCTAGTAGTAATCAATACAGTATTGCATATCATCCCATATATTGTGACAAACCATACAGGTTTATCATCATATACTTTCTGGTAAATTAACATAGACCCTGAAAATAATCATGTTCTAATTCTAATGGAAACTAAACTTCCAACCCCTGTCTACCAGGGTCTATGTTAATTTACGAATGATGGTATGCCATAATTCCATACATATATATATATATATATATATCCATCCATATCATCCATAGATAATCCATATCGCATGCTCCATAGCGAATATCTATCATCATACACCCTCTGGTAAACTAACAGTTTGCTGTTTTTCAAATGACCCAGTCGAAATTTCGTGGATTTTCCCATTGAAAATTGTGGATTTCCAGAGGGTATGCCACAATTCTATCATCATATATATATATATATATATACATAGCCATTCATAGTGGATTTTCCCATTAAAGATGGTGATTTTCCATAGTTTTTTGTATGTTTACCAGAGGGTTCCCCAATCGGAAGTTCCCCTGGGAGCCGCTGGCTCCAAGGCTCCACCTGGATCATCCTGCGCGCTTGGCGTTTTGGTCCAAGCTCTAATGTCTTTTGATACAGGGTATACTGATATAGAAGGTGTACGTAATGCAAATATTCACGTACATATATAATACAAATTAGTATATACATATATATTCATGTATATATAATATTTGTATGTATATAACATTTATATATATATATATATATGTATCTATTATGTATACATAATATCTTAGACATATGTATAAATATACATACATGACGTATGAATATAAAGAAGTCATCAACAGTTGTGTTGCCAAAGAACTCAAAAAAAATGGATGCTCTAGTGCTACAAAAACTGAAGATCTCACAGCTGGAAGTGTCAGAAATTGTCAGAATGTCCTGTCTCAGCAGCGCCAGAGAACGACCCACCAATGCACCGTGGCTCATGGCTCGATCTGAATCGGATCTAGCGCTATCCACCTGGTCTTTTGGGAGCAGTGCTGGTCAAGAGATTGTTGGCTAATGACAAAATGTGCTCAGTTCCCCCCTAAAATGCGTGCTTCCTAGGGGGCGAAACTGAAAGTCATTGATTGGTCTTGCAGGTTTCTACCATGCAAATGTCAAGCAAATCTCAAGCAAATCCACTTCCCACAGCCCATCTTGGTCAAGCCAACAAACGCTGCAAGCGCTGCTGAGTCAGGAGCTCACAGGGATCATCAACGCTGGCTTCCAACCCCATGGAACAACTTTAAGTTTTGATAACCCCAAAAAAACATAGAAAAGTAATTTATCACTATTTCAGATTCGGATTTTACCAATTTCTATCTTTTTGGAGGTTACTATAATTCAGGCACCACACCACCTTTGATCCGCGAGGCAAACAACCGCTGGATTCGGTCGCATTCATCGTGATCTCGTGAGCGATCAACATTGACAAAGACGAGCAAGTCACGCAACTGGACTAATGACCTCCATTGGCTAAACATATATGGGCTTATGAGTATGGCCACAGAAGTTCACAAGCCAGCTATTTGGGATTGGCACTCAGAGAATGCTTCCAAAGCAAAGCTTGACCGCCCACTGACCAGTGCCCTACTGCAAAGTGCAGCATGGCAACAAAGCCACGCACACGTTCGCGCTACCATGCACATGCAGGTCTGCCAAGAATTATTGTTCATGCTGTTCATTTGTGTTGATACGTGTTTTTTCCAGTTTTGCGTCTGTATACCATCTTTTTTGTCATGCCCTTCATGATCAAATCGCATTGTCAGCGCATCTCATCATCACACCAATCAGGAAAGTTGAAGTTTCATAACATGTCACAACTGTCCAATGCTTTCAGGTCCTCATTTTTGAGAACACCACTCTCTCGAGTTAAACGGCTCGCCGCCAAACATGGCGAAAGGTCATGCTGCCACCACATCCTGGCGTTGCTGGAATGATCGTGAACCCAAAAAAAACTGGCAAATATATATATATATACATATATTTGTATAAATAGAATAATATGTGCATGTGTATATGTATATACATATTATATATATATATATATATTGAAGCCAACTCAACTCACTCAACTCAACTCAGCTGGCTCCTCACCGGATGATTTCTGCAGGCTCTCAGCCAGACGCACCAGTTCTTCGCACCTCAGGCGATAGCCCACAGATATCCAAGTGGGGTTGTGGTTGTGAATGGTTCCCCTCTGGTAAACAGCCACATAACTATGGAAAATCATGGAAAATCACTATTTTTAATGGGAAAATCCACTATCAATGGCCATTTTCAATAGCTATGTTAGTTTACTGGAGAGTAACTCCAAGTCCTGAACGGCCCTAAAATCACCCAAGTATCGAAGTTGGATCAAACACTAGAAACCAGGCGCCCGCACAGTCGGGGGTGGGAGCTCTTGGACACAGCACTTTGCGCTTCCTTCAGGAAAGTCGCATAGTCCTGGCCCACGTGATGCGCGTTGCGCCACGGGGATGACCTATGAGGTTTTGCGACTCACCCTTGTGGGCCTTGTTTCAAGGGTGAAGTGACCGGAAAGCGGTCAACTCATGCCATGTCATAGCAGTTTCACCCATCTTAGAATCACACCTTCCATAGATGTTTACCCCAGGATTTTTCGATGTTTTTACATCAACCGCCACAGATCGGCACCTGGTGAACTGCCGATTGGAGAACCGTGTAGATACCCTGCTGGATCTGCGCAGCGGATGCAGGGAGCGACAGATCTGAGAAGATCCTCGTGGAGCCTGATATATATGTATTATAGTATTGCTCCTTCTTTAAACAGGGGACAATATCTGAACTTATCAATTGAAACAGATTTTTTAAAAAAATGCATCGATAGAAGTACAAAGTCTGAAGTCATCTGAAATCATCTGAAACAGACAATTTCTAGGGACACGTATTGTTTATCCGTGCCACCGCACAGTGGAACCTCTGGATTTGGATCGTCCAAGTGCACAAAGAGGTTCCGAAGGATATACCTGGTTCCCCAGCTACCGGCCAATTGGACCCATCTCTTGCTCTCCAGAAATCAATGAACTTAGATGGAAAATCCAGCATTCATAGATCTTTTCCTAGGAAAACCAGTTGTTCATATCTACAGTATGTTATTCGATGTTGGTTTACTGGAGGGTAGGATATACAAAAAGGATCAAAAAGGGCAGATCCCTTGTGGAAACTTCATGTCCTTTGCATTTCTGGACTGGATTGCAAGATATGAAATTCTTTCCCGCGTCACGGGGCACTCGAAAAGACTCCGGCTCCAGTTGTGAGGGAGGCACTTGAAGAACACATCTAAAGCCTCCAGCCATCGCCAGCACCAGATGAATCCATTTGGAGCGAAACAAAGACATCATCGTTATCGCCGTCATGGTGGTCATCGTCAACATCGTCGTCATCGTTGTCATCGTTCTCGTCATCATCAACATCATCAACAACAAGAACAAGAACAAGAGCGACTCATTCTTGTTGATGGCGCTGTGGTTTTTGCATCCCCGGTTGCGTATCAGCAGCTGCAACAATGGTTGCTGCACCACAGAATCGCGCACCTCACACACAGCAACCCGGATCTTGTCGTTGGAGTCATCCAATCGCTTGAGCAGCTCTGGATAGACCTGTCATGAGGTGATCAACCGGCGTCACTTGAAGCCTTGCTCATCATGCCACCAAAGGAAGGTCGGTTTTGGGTATACTAAACCCAAAATAGAAGTGGATTTCACTGCACCTGATGTGTTTCCCAGCATTGAACTATTAGCGAGTCGCTCTGGACCCAAGACAAGTTTGGAAATTGACCCCTAGAAGTCCAAGATATCATCATCAAAAATAGGGATCGCGCGAAACCAACATTTAGAATCATCCCCTCTGCGAATCAGCTGCCTCCCTTAGCTGTTCTCCATTGATCTCAGCCTGGCCCAAGCAGGACGGGCTTCACCATGAAACGATTGGATTTTCAGCATTAAGAAATAGGGTTCACCATAACAAAGCTGATGATCTTCAGGGAATTTACCATAAAAATCGCTATGGCGACCACAAATGAGGTACCCATGCGCCCACAAATGCCTGGGGTCAACACTTTGGAGCCATACACACTGATGGAAGAAAAAAGGGGGCATGAAGCAACCAAAGTTGAGTTTCCATCCGCGCATTGGGAAACGAATCACCCAGAAATAGGGAGATCAAGTATTGAAGCAACAAGCATGATTGTGGGGATGTGAAAATAATATGCGGGACATGGCATACCAACAATCAGCAAACAACAAAAAGTGAGGAATAGCCACGGGTGGACAAAGCGTGGTTGGTCCCCCACCTGGACCCTTGCCCCCAAGCAAAATTGATCGTGGAGCAACTTTGGAAACACATCAAATGTGGATCATCCTTAGTGTTTCGAACAGTTTTGAGCATCACATGTGCTAATGGGTAATCCTTATAATGGGTATGTAAATCTCTATGAAAAATGGATTCATGACCATCCCCTGTTACATGGCTTAGTCCAATCAAACTAACTTGATCATGGTACACATGGAACATCGGATAATTCCTTCCGGAAAACCAAATGGATGCTTCGGTACTTCCGAAATTCACAGACATTGTGGGTCCCATCCCCATTGTAGCTCGCAATCCTTCAGAATGATATACTGTAGAAAGAACATCATCAATTCCCATGTCTGAGCTATAAAACTATCCATGTTTATAGTTGATCATCCCCCCACATGTAAGGGGTAGTACACAACCCCAAAACTCATCATCAACCAACAGGGGTGCCATCGCAGCCACTGCTCTGCCTGCAGGTCCGAGAGCGTGCAGGACAGCACCAGGCAGGCGATCATCCGGTTGTCCGGAGACCTCGTGGGTGGCGTCGTGGAAGGCGTTTCGGTTTGGCGTTACATGTAGCCACCCAGCAGCTGGGAATTGGGCCAACTATCATCCAGGCAACTCTTCAGGATGGGCATCAGATCCACAAAGACCTGCACGGCAAAAGGTGACGAACGAACGGCACTTCTATAGATCTACATCTATTATGTCTCTATATAAACATACATATAACCATGGCATACATGTGTATATATTTATATGTTGTATTTGAATGAACATGATATATGATACATAGAATATCACCATGATATATGTTATATCTAACATATACATATATAACATGAATTAACATCATATGTAACCATGGAATTGTTTCAAGCGGTTTGAAATGATGATTTTTTGGAGACCTCCAAAGTTGGGATCCAGTTGGGTCACCATGCGCTTCTCACAGAATCTCCATGCGCCTCATTCAGAACTGCTGCTGGAACCAAATGCCGCCGAAGGATCGCGTGGACGCAGACCTCGGAAATGGAAATGGAAAGGTCCTGAGAGTCTAATGCTCTCCAGAAATCATCCGAAATCTATGAACTTCTCAGATTTCAGGATGTCCATTTGAGTAAACCTGAAGCTGACTTAAAGTGACTTAACAGGCTGGGTGGCAAAACAGATTGCTGCCATGGCGGTGCATCATTTCAAGAACGAGAATTTGCCAGATATTCTACCAGTGTTGGTTGTGGGTTTCAATCCATTCCAGAAGTCCAGAAATGCCATGGTGTAGAACGCGAAAAAAAGGTGGAAACTACCCTCTGGTAAACAGCCACATAACTAGGGGAAATCACCATTTTTTAATGGGAAAATCAACCATAAATGGCAATTTTCAATAGCTATGCTAGTTTACCAGAGGGTACCATATGCAGTTTTGCAGTTTGTACTTTGATTGTCGCAGGGTGCCAAGATTCTGAATGCAAACCCTGCTTTGACTGATAGATGAGCAGAGCAGTGTTCAAGACCCTCTGTTGTCCCTTCAAAAACTGGTTGGTTGAGAACGGGATTCCCCGTTCATGGATGATAATTCCCAATATCATCAACAATTTCCCGAGATATTTAATCCCAATATCATCATCAACATAATTCATCAATTTCTCCCAATGGTTTTGAACAATTTAACCCAATAATACTTGGTTACAAACATCAAAAAATCTCACCATTTTTGACCCCTCGGCCCATTTCATCCATCGGGGCTCCCTTGCCATACCGCCTCTTCGAATCTTTCCGTTGGACTGGCCAGGCCTGGCGGAGCATTCCACATTTCATGACCATGTTTATGGGTTGGATTGAAAAACCATCCCCAGTCATGGTAGCTGAAAATGGCACATAAAATCCCACGTCCAAACTGGTATGACATGCTATGATGGATTGGATTTTCATCATCCCAATGACAGGACGCCTCCAAGAGCAGTTGGGTAGAAGGACGCCATCCAGCAACGCCAAGGAGTTCTCTTTCACCGCCTCGGCCAGGGCTTCATCCTGGCAGGGCCGTGTCCCCAACGGCTGCATCATGTATAGAACGTGTTGATATACACCTCGTTATGGCGTATTATAACATACTATGACTATAACATATCAAAACATATTGTACAACGTATCATAACGTAGCATAACAATTCTATAGATCTCAAGTGTGTAACCTCTTTAAACCTATACTCTACCCAGCCACCAGCTGTAAATCCCAAGTTTGGCACATCAACCATCCCCCAGCGACATCTTCCAGCTCCTCCTCGTTCACCAAAAAGTGCACCAAGCCTAAGAGGTCGACCCGAGCCGCTGCACTCGCATCCTGCCAATTTCTGGTCCAACAAAAGGCATCCAAAATAGGTCGGATAGACCAACTGCAGCTTGAAACACCACTGGAGTGGTTTGAAGGAAAATCTATAGAAAACCATCTTTTTTACCATGAAAACAGGTGCTATCCCGTAAATTGTCCCTTAAATCCCATCCAATGAACGCTCCTCCGGGCGCGCTTGCCGCGCCAGCACTGGCATCAGTTTGCCAATATGCTCTGCCACAGCGGCGCCGGCGTTGCGCAGCCTTGAATCCGATTGGTTTAAGGGAAAATCTTAACCGGAAACCATGGATTTTCCCATGAAATTGATTGGGGGTTCCGCATAAAATTTTCCCATTAACCAATCCATTGATACATAGAAAGAAGAATCCGTTCAACTTTCCAAGTTTCATGCCTTTTCAGGCACATTCAACAATATCTCTCAAGTCTGAAAATATGGTGCCTTTCTGCCTCCAACGGGGTATACCTCAGACCCACCGCCGCTTCGGTCATCCATGAGCTTGCGACAGCGTCTCAAGGATGTGTCGATTCGGGCTCGTTTCCTGAAGCGAGCATCCCTTAGAAAATGGTGGATGCATTGATCAATGGATTGGTTTTGTTGAGAAAATCCAAACCGGAGAACATGGTTTCCACCATCAAATATGGGGTCTTCCTGGGGAGATTTTGCCCTGCATCCAATTGTCTAAATGGCAATATCACCAACTGTGTGAAAAATATGAAATCAATGGATTGTCATACCACAGTCATCTGGTTGTCCGTCCACTCGTATTGGCACAACGTCCAAATTTGCTTTTGACTATCATTGGATCAGAGTCAAAAGCTGGTTTTGGGTGGTCCTTGGGCGGTCGTTCCATGGTGCTTTCGCAGCCCCCCAAACAATCATCCCAGAGCGACAATCAGGCCTGCTAAAACTACCACGATCAATGCCTTTTTCCATTGAGATACACAAATTCTGCAATTTTCTTTCGCATCCTCCTCGTTTTTGGGACCTACGGAAGAATGATCAAATTGTGACTACCTGACTACCACTGCATTGATCCAGCGGCAACAGCCCCCAGCAGACCGTTCAGCACCTCCCAAAGCACTGCATCTGCCCCGTGTAGCAACTCGCCCAAACGACTCCTGCCACTTGGTCATGCGGGAAACAGTATTTTTGCCCAAATATGGTAATTGATTTTTGAAACTAAAGCATGAAGCGTATCTTGAACTATCTATATATATATATATATAGTTATTTATGAATATATATATATATATATATTATATTTATATATATAATATAATATATATATATATTATATATATATATTTGTGCATGTGAGTGCATCAAAACTGGTCAATTACATATGTTTGATCCTCTCAAGAGAAAAATTGCGGTGAAGATCCTCTCCTGAGATGTTCCTCATAGAGTTGCAGCTGCGACCTGCCGATAGAGTTCCAGCCCGCTTCGAGCCATAGCAAATGAGAAGCGAGGTTTTAAAACCGTCATTTCCAGTAGGAACATGTTGATGGTTTTATATGAATTTGTAGGATGTTAATTGATGTTAATTGATGTTATCGAATTTTGAGAATTCGTCTCGTTTCGATCGGAAAGATTGGAATGCAATTACGAAAATATCGTTTCCAGGCCGAAAAAATGTGATGATCTTGACTTCAACTGAACGCTTTCCGAAACTATTGGAGGTCATGACAGCCCT
The DNA here is from genome assembly GCA_003297045.1 of Symbiodinium sp. clade C Y103. NCBI lineage: Eukaryota > Dinophyceae > Suessiales > Symbiodiniaceae > Cladocopium > Cladocopium sp. clade C. The sequence continues at coordinate 92,528 of BGPT01001467.1, forward strand.
GGCCTAGGGACTTATTTAGGACAACCAGTGGGTGCAATGAGCTCTGAGGGTCGCCAGCGGTCCCATGGTCCAAGATTACCTTCTTGAAGGGAAGAACCAACCCCATCGTGGCCATTTGAACAGAAGAATCAATCATAGTTGCCATGGATCATATTGTGAATCAGGTGCTGAAACAAAAAAATGAATCACATCACCTTGAATGCATAACAACATTTAAGAAACATGTCACCTCCAATCAACACATGGTCACCAGGATTCCCTTCTGAAAGGGGATTATCAGTGTGGGAATTTCAGAGAAGCACATTCAAACTCCATGAGCTCATAATATATCAATGGATTGGTTTAAGGGAACATCCAAACCTGGAACCATGGCTTTTCCCATGGAAATATGGGAGTTTCCGGTGTCAATTTTCCCTTCAACCAATCCATTGAATGGAGGATTCTATGGCAAACTCCATGGATTTATGGGGAAAATAACCACAGTTAATGCCATAGATATACCGGAAATGGATTTGCTATAGATATAACCATAGTTAATTCCATGGTTATATCCATATATCGTTAATGGGGTTCATATACCAACTAAACGATATATGCCTTATATGCCTCTTAATGTCCAATCTCTGGTGCTTTCGCCTCCCGAGAAGTCGCGCGAGGTGATCGATGTTGGCATCCACGGTCTGCAGGTTGCACTCCTTTGAAGTCGACAGGTAGGCACAGGGCTGTGGGAAGATAGAAATAAATATATGTATATGCTGTGTACATACATATATATATATATAGAGAGAGAGAGGGAATATGTAATCATGTATATATATATATATATATATGTAGGGGTTTCCTAAAATGGAGGATCCCCAAAACCATGGGTTTCAATACTATGGTCTAATTTGGATGATTTGGGGGTACCCCCAATTTTAGGAAACCCTCACGTACTGTGTATGTGATGTATACATTGTAATGTAATCTTGACGGTATGGAATGGTATCAATCTAGTGGTACGTGGTGGTTGTAGAATGGTTTGAAATGATCTGTACTGGTACGTTTGTATGCAGTTATGTGCATATTCATGTATGCATGTGTGTATGCACGATGCAACTCTATGTGCATGTGTATAGTGTATATATATACATAATCCCATCCCCCTTATAATCCTAAAAACTGGGACCAAAAAATGAACAAGCCCAACACAACCTCCAAGGGTTTCTGTTTTTCTGGTGTCCAAATCTTCTTTGGGATATCCAAGTTGGATTGGTCATGATCAGTAAGTCCACAGCTTACCAACTTGCTGTCCCCACGGCGCAAACTTCCCCGGTGGTTGGTGCAAAGCGCAGTTTCAACGGAGTCGGATAGCAGGTTGCGCTCTTAAAGATATTCTTGAAAGCACGAACAAGTTCAGAAACATGCGGGGATCAACCTTGGAAAACTAGGAAATCGTAGACATATATATATATATAGTGTAGAGTACCCACCAATTTCAAATTGTTGTGCTTCCTTCATTCAAGTTTCATCCACAAAATTCTTGCAACATCACCAGTTTTTCCTCCCATCCCCAGGCGGAAAACCGGCAAGACGAAACGCCTCACCACTTTTCATGCGGAGCAGGAGATCAAAGACTCGCGGCCAATCATCCAAGCAAGCGCCCTGACCTGCTTCGATGCTTGGAGGGCCAAAGGTGGCTGGAAAATCCTCATGAAAAATGGAGGCTTTATGCTGAGAAAGAATCTGTACTTAGGAATAAGAAGGCCTCATATCTATGATATTTATGATGCCTAACTGAGGGATTTGCTGAAATCACCAAGCTGTCTATGGATTTGGCACTTCTTTTTGAAGGTGAAAAGGTAAAGTTGTGGCAAACATAGGTGTTCCGACAACAAATTATGTGTAGTGGTCGAACTTGGCCGGGACCTTGTTGCAGTGCGTGACAAGGTATACGGCATATATACAGTACATGTATGAGGGAATCACATCAGTGTTTTGGAAAGCTTTGAGGGCACTCAAAACAACCTTTTCTTGCCTTCGGCAGAAAAGTGGAGGGGTGGAACCAATGATACATGGTGAATTCACCTAGTTATAAACTAGACATACCTCCTGTAGTATGTACGGGATGCACCTCAACGAAACCTTTGTCCCCCCCAGCTGCCTGCTTTGAGCAGGGACTCAGTTGCTGCAAGCACAGCTGGTAGCAGCTCACTTCGGACTCCTTCCTGCGCGGAGTTCCCGCAACCCAAATTGCAAGTCACAATGAAAAAGTAGAGCGACAAGTGGGTTTGTCTAAAATAGATGGTCCGAAAATCCAGTAGAATCTAGTAGTTGAATCTCTGGAAGCCTTGTTTCCCCAATTCGACCATCCAATTTCCAAGATGGTGAATTTGCTCCAAGCAAGCATGGAAAAAACACTGGAAAACCCATTTTAACCCAATCTTGCTGAAGCAACTGCATCTTTGATGCTTCATCCCCCACTGTTCGATCAAGTTACCCATTTATGGATCCCCAAACGTCTGGATCTGTGCACCATCCCCTGGCTTGAAACCAACAAAATTCACAGCCAGGGTCATTGTGGATGGTCATAATTCGCATGACCCATGGCTGCCTTGAAATCCCCATGACTTGCCAAATCCCAAGTCTTGCAGGTGAACTGGAGGTTTTGTTGCTTCAAACCATTCCCATCCATTCCCCCCATCCCAGTTCTTGGGGCCTCCAGGAAGCGCAAGGCCAGCTTCACCTCCGGCTTCTTCAGTGGTCGTTGAAAGTCACCCGATGTCGCTGAGGTCCTGGTGCCCGGAGACGCATTGATTTACCAGACCTGGTACGTGAAAACGTACTCATATTGATCATGTGGGATTTATATCAACCCAATAATTCTAACAATAACAATAATGATAATGTGATAATTGATAATGATAATGTGATATAGTGCTCATGTGATAATATGATGATGATACTGATAATAATAACAATAAACCGTCCCATTTACAGTATCAACCATCACTGAATAAACCTCTATGCACTCTAGTAATTTGTTACGGTTTGCAATGAAGCCATAGCCCATAGAAATAGATGATAAAAACTGCTGATTCCCTATTAATTGGATTGTGCTTTTTGCTGTTTTCCATAGCTACTTTGAATAACTGTACATGAACATGAGAACGGGTAGGTTTACTACAAAATATTCCCGGCTAATTATTGTCGTTCTCTCATCGAAAATGATATTTGCATTGTCCCAAGCTGGTATGTTTTGCCAGATAGTGAGTTAGTTTTCAGCATGACTTACCATCTGTAAGTGTATGATGCTTATTCATGCGTGATCTTACTAGTACCCTCTGGCAAACTAACATAGCTATTGAAAATTGCCATAGAAATAGTGGATTTTCCCATTAAAAATGGTGATTTTCCATAGCTATGTGGCTGTTTACCAGAGGGTATGTTCCTTTTTCAGTCATCTTCTGAGGGTCAGGCGGGTGAAGCAGTTTCGCCAAGACGATGAAAACTTGTCGTCGCGATTCCGCCTCGGGGAACTCCGTCCTCCCGTGGTGGGTCCGATCAAAATTCTGTCGGATGGAGATTAAATTGATGTCATTGGAAGAAACGGCTCTTTTGCACATTGATTGTTGTCTCTAGTTTTGGATGATGTGATACCCGAAAAAAAAGGATCTCATAATGTTGTGAAGTCAATGCCATCCCAAATAGAGGTTTAGGGAAACCCCTATGTGATGATGTTATGACACCCAGACATGGTTGGTTGATGGAATGGTTTATTATTTGGGTTTACCACATGAATTGGATGTCCCTAAATTCTCATTCTCAAGATATATAGCTAAAGCATAACCTTATGTAAACCACACAGAGTCATGGCTTAAGATTAATGTCATGGTGACTATGGCATTGGGTGAATCCCACATGATGGGATAAGAATGAGAAACAGATCAATCAACGGGATTTGGTACCCTCAGATCCCTCAGATCGCTGCGGTGGTGGCGGCAAAGTTCTTCACAGCCGACAACACGTCCTGCGACGAAGGGGGCATCAAGTACCAGTTTGCAGTGAAATAGCCATCAATGGATTGATTTTATCGAAATGTTATAGGACACTATTGTTTATTGTGCCACCAATTAATATAGGTGTTTCCTCTAGATTTTACCTCAAACCTTCCCAAGAAAGCTATGACCGACATTATCAACCAGCGGAGAAACCTTTCATTTACCAACAAATCCCCCAAACCCATCAGCCATTGGCTTCAAGAATGGCTCAAGTCTAAAACAATTGAAGGGAAACACAAACCGCCCAGCCTGCACTGTGCGGGTTGTTTGGCCTTGGTTTTGTCATGCTCAGTTGAAATACCATAATTTTGAGGGGATTAATATGGTTTACCAGGGTGGGTCCACTGAGCCCTTTCTAAGCAACCGGCGACCGTGCTTGTCTTGTGGCCACAGCTCGTCAAAGGAGGTTCCCTTCCGCTGGCCACCTGCGAGTTTTGAGTCTTCTCCCATGATTATTTTCCTAGGTAAGATGAAAAAACAGGAAAAACAGCAGTTGTTTGGGCAGGGATTCATAGAATCGATCCTTCTGAACTAACCAAATAAATGGTTTTAGAAAGAACCATTTTCTCCACATCGTGTCGGCGACAGCCCCAGCTCACCTTCGTGCTTCAAGCCCAAATGCTTCCCAACCACTTCCAGCACCTTGGGTCGCTGGCACCAGCCCATCCATTTGCCATAAGTGAATCATGACACTGCTGCATGGTACATCACAATTTTCCACATCTATAGATGTAGAAAATCACACACCCAGCCATCCATCTATGTCATTATAGATGTCTCATGATCTACATTCTATTTGTAAATGTTTTAAAAAAACTCTGACAAACAGTATCGACGGCCTTATTCTGGTCCAAATTGTGCAAGAATGTATTTCTATGTGTCTATCATATCTATTGTCATCTATGCAGCACCCTCTAGAGAGTCCTGACCATTCATTACACCCATCTATCTAGGTCAAAGAAAAAATGTGTCCAAAACTATATCCTCAAAGCTCTATACACGTATCTATATCAAATAAGATGGTTCATGTATCTACATCAAAGAAATCTATTATCTGTATGATATGTATGTGTGTGTGTATGTGTTCCATTGTCTATCCAAAATATGTATACGCGTATATGGAAAATCCATGGCTCAATGTATATCTATAAAAATAATCTGTCAAACTCTATGGCTCCATGCCATCTCTGGCTCCAGGAAGACACCCACCATGGAGGCACCTTTTCAGACCCCATCCAGCCATTCCGGGAGGTCGAAAGGAAAGGTAGATCCAAAAAAATGGAGATCTACACCAACACAAATGTTTGGAAAGATTGATCCAAGCATCTTTTTCGAACATTCTTTGGAAATGGGTTGGACAAGGATTGGAAAGTTTGGAAAATGGTTGTACCCAATGGAAGGGTGATAAATGGCTAAAACATAACATTGGGTGTTGGAAAACAATGGGATCCACCCAGAATGCCTGGAGCTTCCACACTGAAAAGTATGGAAAACGAAGTTGGAATCCATGTTCAAGAGAAAAATTATCTTCCAAAGACCGTCTTTGAAGCTTCCACGTTGATGTTGTGATGAGTTGTGATGTTCTTGTGAATCTGTTTTTTTAAGGATCAGGAATACTCATGAAAATCATGAACTACATATTTTGATTGTATGTACATATTATATATATATATATTATATATAATATAATATATATACAATATATATATATATAATATATATAATATAATATATATATGTGGATCTGAATGCTGATGCTCCATTCTTCATCTGCATCAAACGTATCACAAAACAAGAGCCGTTCGATCCGTCGTCCATGGCTGGGAGGCCCTGCACAAGCGCGAGATGCTCGAGACCTTTTGGTCATCATCAGCCTGTGCCTTCCACGGCTTCATCTGAAGATTTGGAAACAATCAAAAAACTTCGATGGCTATGAGTCAAAACCGTTTTTCCCCAGAATAGCTGGGATTTATGGATGTTCATCCTATTAAAGTGGCGACTAATAGGTTTTGACCCATCCCCGGTCGACTATCGTGAGGAAGCCAAGAAGATTGCCGGGTCCCATTGTTCTGGCCCCAAGTCACAACTCTAGACTTTGCTCTTCTCTTGTTGCGCCAGCAACAAAGGAATCGCTTGCCACATGCCCAGCTTTCGGGTCTTTCACATCAAAGACTTCATGGCTCAAGTCACAGCAAATCCCCAGATCCCGGCACATCCAGAGAGAAGGAAAGAGAGAAAGAGAGTTGGCCCAAGTCGATGGAAAATGATGCTGTTGTGGATTTCGATCTGAAGCTTCCCTGTCCCCACCAAATCCATCCATCTGCTCCATCTGCACCTTGTAGAGGTGCACCAGCACAGCATCCAAGAAGGGAGCGATGTGCTTGTTTGCCACCACCTAGAAAGCTACACAGCCCGGAGACAGAGCCGCCCTGAAGAGTTTCTTCACCCTCGAGGATCTTCAACTTAAATCTTTAGAAAAGGAAAATACGTCAAGATACTGTGATCAGGAAATAAGTGGAGAACTTATATTGATCATGTGGATCTGCAAAATTCTGTACCCCCAAATTGGGTACACCAAAATCCTTCCCCTTTAAAATGTTGCTATGTTGGGAATTCCCCCCTTTAGACAGGCCCATATCAATAGAACCACTGAAACACTCAGCCCATTCCACGGTGGTCCCGCAGCACTGGGGTTCCACACCAGCACCACCTGCAAAAGTCTGGCCTCAGGGTCCAGCTGGAGGTTTGAATCTGGGTTGGTCTAAAGATCCTGTATATCTCCATTAGATAACGGGAAACATGATCATGAATCAAATAAACCAATCAAGATTTGGGCGTACCCTATTTTTGACACACCGCGTTGGTTCCAACGCTGCAACTGCCAGCCCCTTGCTTCCTGCTTCGTTTTTAACGTTGTTTTGAAGAATTCTTCAACAGATCTAATGATGGCAGTGTGAGAAACCACCTTTGAGCCACGGCTCCATCTTTGAGAGTCCTGTGGATTTAGCCACGGCGCCGCTGCTTCTCTGATGTCGGTGGTCCATTGGGTGAGGTTTCCAAGAACCTGCGATTTCTCAGAGAAAGATTGAGATTGTCAGATTGTCGGGTAAAACACCATTTCCAAGGCGTTAAACACCATTGAACCTTTCCGTCACCCCCGGGCAGTTGATCATTTGGTGCGGTACGATTTTAGTCGCAGATTGGCACTGTCGGGGGCTAAACAATTGAATCGGTGAGGGTTTATTAATCCTGGGTTGAGATTGAGCGAAGTATCAATCAATCAATTTGGATTTGAAATGAATTGAACCAAAGGGCGGTGCGAATGTTGGCCAACTTGGAACTGTCACATTTTGGCAATTTTGAAGATCAGCCAAGGACACAGCGAGTTTTCTGGCCGATCATCCCAGTGAAGTTTCAATGCCCGGCCTGTGGCAGTATGTTGCCCAAATGCATCTTGACCTGCAGTGGCCATCAGAACTGACCTCTTTCCCGTTGGCGGAGGTTTGGAGTCGTCTTTGATGCCAACTGGATGTGGGTCCTCCAACAGATCCCAGGAGTCTGGTTTTTAAGGAAGCCTTGGAAGATGCCGGGCAAATCATGGTCATTCCGAAACTCGAAATAAGATGAAATAAGCCCAACCTTATTTACTATCATCCCCCAAAAAAATTCATGATCCTTCCCACTTTTTGGGTCATTCCCTTGACTACCCATGTCTTACCTTACACCAGGGCTGCGGTCTGCCCCTTCATCCCTCAGCCCCAGACGTAGGTGCTGGTCAAAGGTGCCGGCAGCCTGCCAGCCTTGAAGGGCTCGGGCCTCAGAACGAAGGAATGTCAGTAACCCCACTGGGGTTGAGGCCCTGGAATGTTGGAAAAACAATAGTAAACCAGCCCCAAATTCACCATAAATGGATGGTTTAAACCATCAAAATTTGAATCTTCCGCCCCCAGCTTGCCCGGGTACTACTTGTAGATGAGAATAGAGAATACACCGAGAATCTGTATTGGTTTTCATGTAGGGATCCTCCAAAAACATCCAAAAACCGAGGATCTTCCCATGTATTTTAAGGGGGATGAACTTCCAATCCGCATCGATTTTGGGAGGATGATGATCCAGAACTACCAGCTATTCGCGCGTGAAAACCGTGGTATTCGAGGGTTTGGGCACCTACCACCAATCCGGCCATTGAACCCCAACGAGGTCCCAGCAACAGCGGGAGAACACTGGGATAGTCAAACGCCGCAACAACCTTCCAGGTCGCTGGGTGGTGTCTGGAATCCACATGTGGCTATGGCAAACCAAAATGGGTACCAGTGGACCCACACAGTTGGCCATTGTGTATATCCATCCATTCTTGGGGGGTCAGAAATTTTGAGCCATCCACATCTTCACATCGCACAAGGATGAGCCTCAGGATCTTGGCACTTGGGATTCTTGTGCTCCTCTGGCTCCTGGGGAAAATTCGGAAGCAAAACATGGCTTTCGATGCCTCAATGGATTGGTGGTGGGAAAATCTTGAAACCATTGATTTTCTTTCAAAAGTTCTCAAATGGAAGGCGTTCCTGTAAGTTTTCCGGCAGCATGGGCCATGCCCAAATCTTCTAGTTGATGAAGGTTGTGATTCCAACAATTGATGAGAAAAATCATCCTCATCATCCCCATGAGACCCTGACAGCCTCCTGCTCCATGTAGCCCTGATCCGCGGTCGCCTGAACAAGTTGCTGGGCAAAATCTGTTTCCCCATCACAGCCTGCACAACTCGCTACCTCAATGGATGTCTGTAGGTCAAATGTCAATGGGTTTCATTCAATTTCCCAAAGGCAACCCATCCCCTGGCTCCGAACAGCTTCAAGATCTGGCCGGGCTCCTTCGCTTCTCGCGCTTCCTTGGCCTTCCGTCTGGCTTCCTGGCCCAATGGTGGTTGAACTTGTTCAACTTTTGATAGAAAGGGTTTACCACCTCGTCCATCCTCTGGTTTCTCTGTTTGTTTTTTGTTCCAATTTCGTCAACAAAGACGTTGAAAGTTCCAACATGAGGGCGACCCCATCAAGAGACCAACCAGTATACATCACTCTGTGCGTCCTCTCGTTCTCTCTCCTTCGCAGCACGCTTCAGCAAGACCTGTCCAACCAAATTGTCATGAGCTAAGACAGCTAAAAAAACGGCAGATTTCTTGTTTGTATCCTGATTTCTTAAGGTACAGTAATTAAACATACCTTTGGAACATACCCCAAGTCCCTCCAACATCTTCAATGACAGGAATCGTTTCGTAAACCCTCTTCAAATGGCATGGGTATGCTCGAGGGATCTGTTAAATTCTCCATCTTAGCATATTTGTTTCTTGAGTCTATGGGCATCTTTGAACTGAAGGATTCCGCTACAAACGCAACGTGGGTTAGGTTTGTTCAAAATTGGGATTTATCCCAACTTTGCAGCCATTGAAAAGTCGGGAATTTCCAATGTCACTCACAATGTTCAAACAAAGTTCCACTTTCCACATGTTCCAAGCATTTTTTCAGTACACCATCAGATGTTGGTGGAGTTTTACCCACCGCTTTCCTCCGGCCTCGTGCTTCAGCACAGCCACACGTTCAAGGCCACCCAGTGCGATGGCGCCCACCTGCCCGAAGTTTCGACGGGCCGTCTTGTGATGGCACCGTATTTATGAACAGAGCTTCATATGGAAACTTTATATGGAATTAAAAGAATAAAACAAATATTATTACTATTGTTGTCATTACTACTATTGTATGATTGCTATTATTACTATTATCATTGTTGTTACTATTTTTGCTATGAGGTTTGAATATGTTTGATATGTTTATTGACAAACCGATTTACCCCCTGGTAATTTCTTACGGTTTGCTATGGAAGGAATGGCTGGGTATATGGAAACTCCAGCATTTATAGATGATCCCATGTGGAAAGCATGTGCTTTCCATATCTAAAGTCAACGTTTTTTCCAAGGGTGAAAATCATGATAAACCATCAAATGTTGGGTTCCTGTATGGGATTGGAAGGTTACAACGTGCTTATAAGCAGCCAACAGTTTGGAAATGTGGCTGAAACTTGGAGAAAGTCCAATCTCAGAGGTTAGTGACATGGCCGTTCCCAGCTATCTCACAGGGACGCCACTCTTGGGTACCTAGAAGCTGACAGTCGGAATACAATTCTGAGGTCCACCGCACACAGCATAGCAAAGTGATGAAGCATCTTTTGGCCAGGCTGTACACTGTACATGTTGTCCGGCTCAAGCTAACTCATATTCAGCAATGAGATTGGCAATCGACATTCGGTGCAACTTTTTCTTACTCAACTCTCCTGGATTTTCGGCTCTTCGGGCGGCAATTTCTGCTGCCGCCACCACCGCATCCTTGTCGTTCAAGAGTTGCTTGGGCAGTTTCATCTGATGCAAACGAAACGCCAGAACAGCAATCTCCCGGTCCAATCGCAGGGATTCAGGGATGTAGTCATAGGCCCATCTGCTCTCCTTCAATGCCACCTTAACCACTTCTCGATCTTCTTTCAACTCAGCACTGGCATATTGCAGGGCCAAGCCACATTTCTTCACCGCAGTCATGACCAGCTGCCTGTTCTGCCGAGCATCTTCACTCAAGCATCGCAAGGCCAGAGGATCGATCTTCACCAACTCCGACCAGAAGGAAGGCAGTTGCTGGGTGGCCTAATGTCGTTTCCAAACATGAAAAAAATGAGGACCTTTTCACCGTGCTATCGGAACATTACTTCAAAGTTTGAAAGCAAAAAGATGCACAAAGGAATGAGTCAACCGCAAATGAGTCTCATAATCCGCATGCATCAGATAATTGCGCGCTTCTTGGCTCAAGTGCAGCTGTGATATGTCTTCCTCTTCGTCTTTGGCCGTTTTTTTGCTTTTCATCGGACGACAACGCACCGGTTGCACATCGCAGCGGTAGGGCCCGTAGGGATGCAACTTCCGAATCTCCGGGTGGTTCTTGAGCTCGTTGCTGACGTAGTCCAACTCCTTGGAGAGGCAGTATGGAGAGATGTAAGCCAACGCCTGATGGCACAGGTGGGAAAGGCTGAAAACCTGCAGGAAACCACGAGTTACCATGGAACCCACTTAGCAGCTAAGTATGGAGGTGTTATGTAAATTCTGGGAAAGGATAAGAAAACTGGGCAGATTGTGCCAGTATTCAGGATTTCTTGGCCAATAGAAACCTCTCAAGTGGAATTGCAACTGTTGCCACTACTGGGTCTTGCGCAGGTTGCCGCTTTTAAATCCAAGAAAACCCCACAATTGGCCCAGGAAATCTGGGCAACTGGAGTTAGAATCCCAGAAAACTGGCCCAATGGACTTCTCTGAAAATGCCAAATAACCCAACTCTTGGCCAGACGGAATGACATCCCAAAGCCCGGCCTTGGACACCACTTCCAAGTCGGATCGCAGCGGCAAGGGCAAGTGTTTCAAGATGGAATTTGAATAGCCACCCCAAGGTCTCACCTCATCAAAACCCACTCAAGGCCAACCTGCACTGTACAATGTGTATATGACTATATATATAAACACAAAGGTATATATCTCTATATATACATACCTGAGAGGGGGGGGGACGAAAGCCAGCCTCCAAACAAATGCTCAGGCGGCGTTTTTCTCTTTGCGCTGTATGCTCTGTGTGTTGCA
>BGPT01001467.1:115489-122989 GCA_003297045.1 Symbiodinium sp. clade C Y103
GGGGGGTGGGAGGGGGCCGGAGTGGAGGGCGAGGGGGGCGAGGCGAGAGGGGGCGAGAGGGGGGGGAGAGGGGGGGGGTCCAAGCGAGCGGCTTTGGGGGGGTCTAAGCGAGGCGGCGCCCATTATTGTACATTATTTACTGTATTTTACATTATGGTTCGTTTGGGGCGCCAGGGATTAATACCCATCAAAAGTTATTCCAATGCAACTGGGCCGACAACTACCAGTTTTCCCTGCCGGCCCATCAGGGTTGTTCCCCACGAACTTTGGGGGCAACAAAATAAATCCGATGCATGCTGCTTGGAACGACCAAAAAAAACTGGTCATCTAGCTGACTTTTCCCATTTGCTTGAAGTATTTAGCTTGAAATCCCACAGCACTTTGGAAACCCTCCAGCATCGGCCGCATTCGCAACTTGCGCAACCACACCTTCTTGGTGATCTCGCAGCATTCCTTCTTTGCATCGGGACAGCTATCCGTCAGCGCCTGGCACTTCGACGGGCTGGGGGTGTTTTGGATACGCCACGGATGGCGCTTGGTAAACAACGGCAGCACCTTGGAGAGAGCGTCCAAAATGTCGCTGGCAAAGGGGTTCAACTTCTCCTGGCAAAAGGCTCGCAAAATCATGGGATATGTATGTCAATGGAAAAACTGCTGCATCTTGGAGAACTAAGGGCAGTTGGTTCTTATTCCCATCGCTTTTGGCCACTGATACCTGAGCGCTTAGGAGTGAATCGGATGGCTTCTTTTCAAAGGCTGCGCGATTGTTGAGCAAAAGCCCATTCCTGGTTGCTTGATGTAAGAGAAATTGGATTCCTCAGAGCATTGGTTGAATAAGAGCAAGATTCCAATCTTCTCTTTTGTAATGATCCCATCTCGTCTATTCAGTCAGGGCGCAAAACGCCACGTGGGTTTGTCTGAAAATCGGGTAGCCCCAGAATTTGACAGCTTGGTTTACCCATCTAAATTGCCAATTTTTGCGGGGTTGTTAATCCATGGGGATGCCTCCTGTATGAATCAACCAACCGCTTGGGAAGAAAAGTTCTCAACATCTGTGCCCTCATTGGTACATAGCAATCCACCTGGTAACATGGCAGCCGCCATGTCGCGAGACCTTGCAGACATCGAAGAGGTGGCTGAGCACTCGAAGGGCTTCGAGGCGCAGCTCTTCGCTCTGCTCCGGGAATGGATGACCTCCAGCACCGCGGGGTGCCATGGTTCGATAATGGGGGAGAAGTACAGTTCCAAGTAAGCCTGAAAAATTCCGTGAAATCGTATCGCCATTGGATCTTGATGGATTTGGGAATTTGATGGATTTTTTGATTTTGGGCTAGATACCCCAAGTTTGGGACTATGATCCTGATCAGTATCTCATGGGACGAAATTGGATTCCCAAGGATGGGGTTGTTTGCTACGAACCCAACTCGGTCATTCACTGCTCCTTCAATTTTGGCCCATATCCAGCTAATGATGCTATGCAGCATGTCGACAAGAAGTCTTATCCATGGAAATCAACTTGTGAATCAGACGCAACACCCAGCGATGAGGATCGCAAGGCTGTTCATCATTTTCATTTGGAACCTCCCAAATCGAGCAGATCCAAGAGGCTTTCTCAACTTGTACTATCTATGCAGTATAGCCCTTCATGAAGAACCTCTTTACGTGGAAAGCTGGCACACTTGAACCAGGCTCCCAGAGCAGAGGTCCCAACTACGAAATCTGCCCAGCAGGGCTGCAAGCAGCAGCCTCGGGGAATGGATGATGCACACGACACATCCACTGAGATCGCAGAGTATCCCCAGCAACTATCTCAACTTGATGAGTGTTTGCACCTTGCTGTTTGCCCCAAAAAACGAAAATGGCCCATGGATTTCCCACACGAACCCCCCTGCCGAAACACCATCGGGTGGCCCCACGGCAGCACGTTCTCCACGTCCTGCAGCGGCAGCAGATCCGCGAAGCGCAACGTCATGGACAGCGATACCTCGCGACACTTCTCGCCCTGGTCCGCGAACCTCGGGTCCCAGTGGAAGCTGCAGGGGAGGGCAGGTCCTGGGATCAATGGTAACCAAAAAGCCCCCAAATCTCGGGCTCCCAGGCATGCGGAACAAAGGCTTATGCAGTTCCTCCAAAAAAAGTCGATGGAGATACTCGGGCGAAGGGGTCTTTCCACCTCGGCCGTTGCCGAGCTGGGGGATCACCCTACTAAAATCCAGCTCCAGAAAGATCACCCAATCACTGGGGAAAACCATGTCCAAGTTTTTTGCTCAAAGCAGTGATTTTCAAAATACCAAATCGAGAAAATACGCTAAACATCAGAAGTGACATTCCAAGATCCCAAATGTGGCCATCAAAAATGGTGACATCGACCTCTGAGGCTCCTTCCGGACAGCAGAGCCTTCTCCTTGATTGTGTCTGATATTTGGTGATTTCGTGCTAAAATATGGACCATCCAACTTACAGGCATATCAATCAGCTGTTGGGCTGTTGGGCACCACTTTGATCCCAAGAAAATTGTTTGTTTGGTTTCATTTTTCCAGTCATCTGGTCTCCAAAAACCTTCTCCCGGCACAGCTGATGAGTTTTTTGATCACTGAGCCCTTCTCCAACTTGACCACTGCCCCACGTCTCACTGCCCGGTCATTGTCACACAGGCCTCAGAAACGTGCTGATTCATCCGGGGTGTTTCTGTTGAATGACATGATTTACTGAGCAAAACACTCAGATTATGATTGTGCAATACCCAAATTTTAGACATGACAGAAATATACTTGAATTGGGATGATCTACTCAAAATCTATCATTTCTCTGTCTGAAATTATGACTTGAAACCATCTGAAGTCGAAAATTACACAACTGTTTGGCTAAAAAATAATCAATAAACAGTGAAGGTGGATAGTTTTAGTTGGGGAAATGTTGTAAAAAGGCATTTCGCGTCACGCATGTCTGATTTTTTTCCAAACCATTTGCCATTTGTTGTCCCTGGGCCGTTGGGTTCACAGCAGTTGATGTCTCTTCTCACGGACAGAAGGAACTCCTTTGTCATCCAGCTGCTATCCAGATGGGGGAGGCCATAAAAAAAAACAGCTCAACAGAAGTGAATTCACTCCCAAAAGTCTGCATATCCTGGTAGATTTGACTTGCAGATGATTTAAAAAAGTCGGGGTGTATTAAAACCGGAACTGCCCAAGAAAGGGAAAAGCAACTAAAAAGATCTAAAAAGTATATTCCGAGCACAAGAGAAATTGAGTTTACTGTTGTCAATCCCGGGGATGTGTATTACAAGTGCAAGTTGGGTCGTTCCAAAAAGGTACCCTTGCTAAGTTTGCTTGAGGATTTATTGGAAAGAACTGTAGCCAGGGATTGCTTCGTTTGATAAAGTGTTTTTTTACCAAAATCTGATTCTCCTTGCTCTGGTTTTTTTTTAATGCAGTGCATTTCAACAGCAACTGAGAACGACAAAACAACAACCTTGAAACTAAAGCAAGGTTTGTAGCCTTTGTTATGTTAGCAGACCCTTCAATGTCCGGGAACCCCTTCAGCAGGTTTACACACACTGAAGCACATCTACACAACCGGACGTTGTGTCCTGGTAGCCATCCATGGTGCCAAACGAGCAGTTTGCAACTAGTTTTTTTGCAAGCGACACGTTGGCAACTTTGGACAGGCACAGCGGCCGTATCTGTGTGCAGAAAGTCTGGATTTGTTTTGCCTTGTCGGTATCGCCAAGAATATCCAAGATTGCAGGCAAGTGCTGCCATTATTTGTATGAATTGTTTCAACACTGGTTTAGCAATCAGTAAATTGCGTGACAAACATGGTTTTGCACTGTTGACCCACAAAGTACTCGTTGCAACTTAGAGAACGTACACCTCTTCATGTTTGCATCTTGCTAAAAATTTAAAGCCTGTTGTGGATCTTGATTTTCATGGTTCAGCTGAGCCAAAAAAAAATGCGGCAATCCAAGGATTGCAATGTTTATTGCTCGGAGGAATCCTCCACACACCAATCAATTGCTCAAATTTGCCCGCAATTTGGAGGGCAACCAAGATCGACATTAGTGATCATCGTTGTCCTCCCATGATTCAGGCATATTTCCTGCGCCTCACTACAAACCATCCACAACCAGGTCCCATCCTTACGACAACTGTCACTGTAATATCCAGAAATGTCGCATAGAAAAAGATTTTTCGAAATGCACTAAGGTAGGAAAACGACTTTTTTGGTCAAATCACGGACTTCTGATGGATGTTTTCTAGAAATGACGTGTAGAGCGGACTGTTGGATGGTCACCATCTTTCCTCGACTCTGCCGACGGAGCATAGCGGAGCGCGCATCAGGACGGCGTCTTTCCTGGGACAAGATTGACAAGACAACCGCCAATCATAATACTGATAAACCATAGGAGTAGTGATCATAATACAAACACACATATATATGTATATATCACATATATATATATATATATATCGTATACATATGTATATATATATATGTATATATGTATATATAGTACATCAATATTACCATTCAGAAGTTTGATTTTGGTGATACATCATTTTTAGTAGATGGAAAATCACCCAATTTCAATCGAAAATCTCCTGGATTCTTTGGGATCCAGAAAGGGAATCCTCTCCTGTTACTGTCATGTCTTGCATTCTCAAACAGCGTCGATATTTTTTCCCATGTGTACATGCTGCAAAATACTGTATCTGTATAATTATATATATTACACCTGTTTTATATGATATAGTCCTGCATCATAATACAACCATGGCACCTGGTCCCTTACGGCCCACACAACTTCTTGCGCCTTGCAACAGCACGCTCCACCCACCGTCTCCTGGGGAGACAGTCGACTGTGCTCTATTGCAACATGCGCATGGAAGAAATAGGAGGAGCCTCCCACTTAGGAAAGGGTTCTCCAGGTTATCCATCTTTTTGGCGAGAAATCTACTTATATCTCTGAACCTCTGAAGCCTTTCACATTCATAGGGGGACTACAGTAGATGGACAAAATACTCAAACCCTGCAACACACACTATGTTGAACCCCCCCCACCCCCCGGATCTCAATGTTTCAGCGCGCCTGTTAACAAAAGTGATGTTGGGGGACTTGTTTCTTTCGTCCACCGGGGCTAACGCACTTCAAGTTACATTAACATTGAACTTGGGGTGTGAGGGGGCTGTATCAGATAAAAGGGGTTTGAATATGTCGTCCGTCTACAGTATTTGTATAAAGATGTATATGTGACTGTAAATATATACCTTTGTGTGTAATATCCATGGGAGGGAGGGGAAAAGAGGGGCAAAAGCAGAGAGAGAATAAGAGATGGAGACAGAGAGACAGAGAGACAGAGAGACAGAAAGACAGAGAGAGAGAGAGAGAGAGCAAGCGAAAACCGCTTGTAAATAAGTACTTAAAGAAAAAAAAATATAGCACACACCACTTCATAGCCTGTTCTCTTTGGTCTCTGCCTCTTTCTCTCACCTTTTTCATCCCAGACCTTTCCTCCGTTTCAGATAACATTATATAATGGCAGAGCAAACCATACACCACGATGCAGCTCCTCATCATTTACAGAGCGGTGTTGATCGAGCGACTTTGGCACTTTGCATCTGCTTTTCTCACGCCTGCGGGATCAAGATGATCAAGGCAATGGCAATGCAGCTAGCAGAGTCATGGTGAACAACTTGCTCTTGCCATCTGAATTAAAACAACAATTCCGAGTTCTGACATTTTTTTTTCCTGCACCAACCCTGGACATGATTTTGTCCATGCGCAGGGACAGTATGCTTTGGCCTTGGAACCAGCTGTCTGTCCCAGTTGGATAATACTTTTAGTATAGTGAAACAGTGAAACAGGTGAAATAGGTGAATTATCATGAAATTGACACTTCGTTCAGTGTCTAATGTGGTGGAAGAGCACACGTTCACACTCGGCGGTAGGCGATCAAATACTCGGGGTAGATTCGGTCGCCATCGAAAATCACGATCTCTCTAAACCTGGCCACCGCTGCCCCACNCACACGTTCACACTCGGCGGTAGGCGATCAAATACTCGGGGTAGATTCGGTCGCCATCGAAAATCACGATCTCTCTAAACCTGGCCACCGCTGCCCCACGGGTCTTTCCTGTACACAAATTCACTACCAGAGTGTGATAAGAAAAGGCTGGAGAGATTCCTGGAATTCGGCTCAATTCGCGGCGGTCCGGCGTCAAAAAAACTTCGAAGCCAGTTGCTTCATCTCTGAGTCTCTCTCGGTCGAGACCTGCTGTTTGAAAGCAAGCGCCACAAGAAGCACGCACTAAAAAACAATAAAAAAGGTCACTTCCGGGATGCTTGTTGCCCCCAGCACGGTAGAGGCGCGAATGCAAATCTTCCAAGCCAGGGGTCTCGAAGCCAGGATCAGGCGAGGTATACTGATCGATTTTTTCTGGATCTTCGGCTAAGTAATTGCCAGCTCCAAAGAGACCTTTCAAGCTTGCCAGTTTTTCAGTGAATCCTTGGTGGAGAATATCCAAGACCCGTTCTGGCCGGGTCCCATGGAGAAGAAACCGCTCTCCTGCCTCCTCTGTGAAAAGGTGGCCTGGCATGGCAACGCTCGCATCTTCCAATCGGCTCTTCCAGGGTGGCAAATGGATGTGCTTTCGAGCTTGCTTCAGCTGTCGCATCAACTTGTTCCTCTCGGCAGCATATTTCAGCCAANTCTTCCAATCGGCTCTTCCAGGGTGGCAAATGGATGTGCTTTCGAGCTTGCTTCAGCTGTCGCATCAACTTGTTCCTCTCGGCAGCATATTTCAGCCAACTGTTGTCATGTTCAAGTCGCCAAGCACAATGAACTTCGAGGTTGGAATAGGCGCTATGATATGCTGCCGCATCCCTTCCCTTCCCCAACTCTGCTGGCCGTTCAACTTGAAACAGGTTCTGGATGGTCTTCAAAGTCTGGGCATCCACAGGGTACAGCACCCATCCTTGCTCTAAGTCGGGCAGATCGGCCCAATACTCAGGAACTTCCACTGGCAGCTTGTGGCTTGGAGTTGCCCCAGTTTCACATCCATCAGTTGAAGGACTCACCTCTGTATCTCGGGCTGGCGTGACCTCTGCACCTTCGGCTTCAGTCACCTCTGCACCTTGGGCTGGCGTCACCTTTGAGGGGACTCGGCAGCGCGCTCTGAGAATGAGAAACAACAAGCCTCCAATTGCACAAGAGCCCACGAGACCAGTCAGCAATCCAACAAACATTGGGAGTTGAGAGCCCATTGTGGTACTTGTGCTAGCCAAAGCAGGAGTCAAGGTTGGTATGGTAGTTGTGGTAGACACACCAGGAGTCAAGGTTGCTGTGATACTTGTGGTGGCCACAACAGGAGTCAAGGTTGGTATGGTACTTGTCGTAGCCACACCAGGAGTCAAGTGGCTGCTGACAGAACTCGAGTTGCCACCAAATTCTGAGTCACCCCAAGTCACCACACTTCCATCCGATTTCCTTGCAGCAAAGGC
>BGPT01001467.1:127989-129920 GCA_003297045.1 Symbiodinium sp. clade C Y103
TCCAAATGTGCTTGGCGCCACAACGGCGTGCACTTTTTTGACATCGAATCGGCATCGAATCGTCAAAAAGTGCTCCGAACCCCTCACGTTTTTACGATTTTCACTTCCAAATGTGCTTCGCGCGTGTCGCGGCACGTGAAAAAGCTGTAGACATGTTCCAAAAGTGGTCCGAGCATGTGGTGTTTTTAACATTTTCACTTCCAAATGTGCTTCGCGCCACAGGGCCGTACACTTTTTCGACATCTCAACTTCCAAAAGAGCTCCGAAGCTGACAGTTTTTAACACTTTTTACTTCCAAATGTGCTTTGCGCCACAGCGCCGTGCACTTTTTCCACATCTCATCTTCCAAAGGTTGTCCGAACGTGACAGTTTTTAACACTTTTTACTTCCAAATGTGCTTCGCGCCACAACGCCGTGCACTTTTTCCACATCTCAACTTCCAAAAGCGCTCCGGAGCTGACANTCTCATCTCCCAAGATGTCTCCGCACCCGCCGCTTTAGCGAGCCTACTTCTCGACCCTCCGGAGCCACAAAACATTGGAAAAACACAGTGTTTCGCGACCTTCCTACCTTTTCGCGCACCTGCATCTCTTCTCTTCTGACTTTCTCATCTCTTATCTTCTCTCTTCTGACTTTCTTCATCTTCTGACTTTCTTCATGGCNCTTCATGGCTGAGCTCTTCACATCTTGGCTCTTCTCACCTCTGCTTTTCAACTGTCCATATTGTCGGAAGTTTCACTTCTAAACTTCCTTCGATCATACCCTACCTCAGAAAAAAACCATCCCGGTAGAATGTGGCAGGGAGTGATGCCAGAGAGGGTTCGGTCGTACTGGCAGTTCCCCATGGCTTCCGGTGCTGGGTGACATCACCCTGTGATCTGAAATACAGAAGCGGTTGACAGAAGCCGTAAGAGGGTGCTCCCAAACAACCCAGCTGGGAGAAAATGTCGTAAAAAGGGGGGAATCACCCTCCCCTTGCGGTTCTCTACCTGATTTCCCCACTTGGAGCACTCCGTGGTGGGCAGCTCCGTCGCCTCGGCGCCAGATGAAGATACAGGGGACCCACCATTGCCACGGCAACGCCACACTGAAATCCGAAACAATGGGGATCATGTGTAATGATCACGGATAACAATAAGAATTCAGTACCGAATTCATTACTAGCAATAAATACAATAGCAATCACGATAACTATGATAGTATTAAAAACACTCGCACAACTATAACAATCTAGTATTGTCAAATAGAATGTCAGGGTTTATGCCAGATAGAATGCCAGATAGGAATGTATCCACCAACACTCGGGGCTCACAGGATTCATGCCACGAATGTCCTTCACGAACACTGCCGGAATCATGATGCTCATCCCTGT
Source organism: Symbiodinium sp. clade C Y103 (assembly GCA_003297045.1). Lineage (NCBI taxonomy): Eukaryota > Dinophyceae > Suessiales > Symbiodiniaceae > Cladocopium > Cladocopium sp. clade C. The sequence continues at coordinate 129,362 of BGPT01001467.1, forward strand.
GTAGAGACCCTTGGATGGATCCATCTGTCCATCAGAAAGAATGTCAGACAGAATGTCATGTAAAATGTCATATAAAATGTCATATAGAGTGTTGGAATAGATATCATCTATAATGCCAGATGATAAATCAGAATCTATGTCTCACGCGGGGATCACTCGAAGCAAGTATTTTTGTCTATACTTCTTATGGTCATGTCTTGAAAAGCAATGGTTTATCATTGGAGTTCAATAAAAGTTACCATTTTTGGGTGCCCCATTTAGAAAACAAACGCAAAGACATGTTCAGTATTTCAGAAATGGCTACGGCTCCAAATTGCAAACCCCCCAAGACCCATGGTACCCTCTGGTAAACTAACATAGCTATTGAAAATGGCCATTGAAATAGTGGATTTTCCCATGAAAAATGGTGATTTTCCATAGTTATGTTAGTTTACCAGACGGTAAACACCATGGGGTTTCCATCTATAAAATTACCATATTGGGGGCTGCATATACTTTTCTGCTCAACCTGGATATCTTGTTGGGGCCGTGTCGCCTGGTCACAGCACCCAGCCTGGTC
>BGPT01001467.1:129935-141463 GCA_003297045.1 Symbiodinium sp. clade C Y103
AAATGCATATTGTGCTCCACAAACAAACAGGATAAAACGGTATCGGGTGGAATAGTCGGTAGAGTAGATGATGTCGACGCCAGAAGTCAAGTAGCTGCTGAAAGAACTCGAGTCGCCACCGGAATCTGCATCACCCCAAGTCACCACACTTCCATCCGATTTCCTGGCAACAAAGGCACCATCCGCAACATAGATGATGTCAACTTTCCATTGCCATGTCATATAACCAAAGGGAACATTTTGTGGAGAAGAAACCAGCCAGCCATCTTAGATTGCCATAGTTACAACAAAAATTATTGACTATTATACTACCATGGTGCTTCAGAAATTTTCCAGTGAGATTCCTATTATTGTAGCCATGAGGGTTGGTTGATATACCGTATACCTACATAAACAAACTATGTACCAGTATCAATCACTCTCAGCCATTGGTATCAACCAGCATCATCCCATGATTGTTGGTTAAATTCCCATATTTACTGTGGCTTATTATCTGGTGGATATTAATGGTATACAAGAAATTTAAGTGTTAGTAATAAGATTGTCGGTTGTACATTGCCCCCGATGATTTATGCTTCACTGTCCCATTGTTATTGGTATTTCATCATTGTCAGACATGGATCTTAACCAAGTCCACTTCTCGGTGGCTTCCTGTCAACGACTCGGCTGTGCTGTGGAGATGTGGCAAATCCATCATCGCAAAGAAGGATCATGGTTTTCTTCCTATGAAAATTTTACCGTTTTGGGTTTTTTGTTGCTTGGGTTTTCTCATCTGGTTTGGAGCTTGAAAAACTGAAGACATTGGTGGGAAAAAGTGGGAAACCATGGCTGTTACCATCAAATGAAGCTTTCCACGACCATATGATCTCGACGACTGGGTGGCATAGAATTCCGAAGAACCATCCAGCGATGGTCAGAATATAAAGAGCATAAGACCTGGACACGATTAACTATTATGAACCAATGAGCATCATGGAATTAACCATTATTAATCATGAACCATGAACCATTATCAAGCATTGTCATAAAGACGTCCGAATACTATCTAGAGTCTACAGCAATTAAAANCATCATGGAATTAACCATTATTAATCATGAACCATGAACCATTATCAAGCATTGTCATAAAGACGTCCGAATACTATCTAGAGTCTACAGCAATTAAAACTGAGCCATGGTGAATTGTCGTTTTTGTGTCTCGTATGCAGCCATTACTATCCCAGCCGATCATCCCATTCTTGTTGGTTGCATCTTCTCATTCTCTAGTGTTCCGGCTGGTCATAAACATATTCTGATTGTTTATTCGTAATAAAAAAAAAGGGACTGCAAACTGTAGTGTATTATTTTCTCGCCATAATGAATAGAACCCTCATTGTCAACCCAGGCAGTTTTCTGTTTATACCCAGAATCATTCCAAGCATGGGCCAATTGTGGGTGGTTTTCNAACCCTCATTGTCAACCCAGGCAGTTTTCTGTTTATACCCAGAATCATTCCAAGCATGGGCCAATTGTGGGTGGTTTTCAAACCCGTATCCAGATTCAGTTGGTTCATGTCTTGTCACCAAATTCATTTACTACAATTGTTCCGATATAATATTGCCGGCAATTACATGTAATTAATTCACTATTCCATCTCATCAGAACCATGTATGGAATATAATATATCTGAATATATAATTATAACTACTGTACATAGTTTCATCATTCTTCACACGGCAAGGGTCCCATTTGGGTAATTCCAGCTCCCATGGATCCTGGAGTGCTCCTGGCCTCGCAGGATGTTTCCATGGTTTCGAAACCACCATGACCTGCGGGTACTTTCGATAACGGGAATTTCATTGACACATCCCCAACAATTGGGGTATAATGACCAAACTATTGTGAGATACTTGTTCGACTATCATCTGGTGGTCATCTTGTACCCGAAAGTGGCTGGTCATCATGCCAAAAACGGCAGTCGTACCAGGTCATGTTCACACAAAATGGCATTGGCAAAGACCCCGAGATTTTGGGTTCGTGCCAAAATTCAACATGGAAACACAAAAATTAAGATGGTCAACACAATGTGATATGCAAAACATGTTCTTTCATGAATTCGACGCGAACATGATGGCTGGTATGTCAACCAATCCATCAGACTCAGCTCCGGTGGTGTCAACATTCGCAAATGTCATTCACTGTACCCAGCCCTTGCACTACAATCTCAACCCCAACACCAAGAGAAAACTAACCAACATCACAATTTGTAGATTGACTTGCCGATATAGCTGGTTGGGTTTTGATGTTTTGGTCCGTGTGTCACACATGTCTTACATTTTGTGTATCACCTTCAATGCCGAATCGAATTCCTTCCAAATCTGACGATGGTTTATGTCTCATCATGTCTCATCGCTGTTCTTTCGAAAGAGGTGTTCACCATCAAAATGCAAAACCTCGACGTTCTTCNATCTGACGATGGTTTATGTCTCATCATGTCTCATCGCTGTTCTTTCGAAAGAGGTGTTCACCATCAAAATGCAAAACCTCGACGTTCTTCTTTAGATGAAGGTAGCGGGTAGCATCAACCAAGTATTTTTAGCACCAAAAAATCGACGACTTTGGAATAATGGGGTAAACCTAATATAAACCATCCCCAAGTTTACCATAAATAGACGGTTTTTGGCATTGGTGAATCCCCAAATTACTGGGGGAAGTGAGGTGTTCTCTGGCCAAGATCAACCAACAACTGGAATTCTGAGACCATGGAGCATGGTAAATAAAGGTGCAATGACCAACACTATTGGGAATCATCATTTACTAGTAATGGGATATTGACCCACAAACTACTCATTGGAATTTAGGGAGTGTACACCTCTTCGTGTTTGCATCTTGCCCAAAAAGTCAAGCCTGTTGTGGATCTTCCTTGTCATGGTTCAGGTGAACCAAAAAATGCGGGAACGCAAAGATTGCAATGTTTTTTTGCTCCAAATAATCCTCCCTACACCAAGCGTTTGCTCAAATTTTGCTCGCAACCACATGCAGTGAAACATAATCAAAAACTAAGATTATGTCAAACAATTGAGGAGGTTGCCAATTTTTCTTCAAAACAAATGACTATATGTGCCCAATTTATTGTTGTTTTATGTTTTTGGCAATTGTTTTCAAACCAAATTGGTATTTATCAATTGCTATCAACATCATGACTATCCAACACGAATTGATTTGAAATCATTTCACTCTGCATATGTTTGCCTATACAGTCTTGCAAAATTGTTACATCTTGCATCAGAACGAAGTAAAGGTAAATATTAAAAGCATATGCACATCCATCATGCATTCCTGTGATATGCACAATTCATGTGAGTAAAAGTTCTGGCGACGTTTGCTGGGAACCCTCGCAGGTAATGTTGCAGAAACGGTTTGTGGTTTTGGAAAATCACACCAACCTGCATCATTTTTTGATAAAGGTTGCCGCCCAANTGCTGGGAACCCTCGCAGGTAATGTTGCAGAAACGGTTTGTGGTTTTGGAAAATCACACCAACCTGCATCATTTTTTGATAAAGGTTGCCGCCCAATAAAATTTGGTATTGTTGGCCCACATTAACCCGTTTGGAATTTAAAACAGAAAGGCACGCACTATGCACCCCAATTTCTGCGTGACCTTAATTTGTATAGACTTTTCTTTGTTTTCCTTCGAGCGCAAGACGCCTTCAGTAATAGCAGATACTGCACTTGATCATAGCCCTTAAGGCTGTTGACCTGAAAACACAAGACAGCAGAAATGTGTGTGGTTTCTAGGCACATCGCAATTATATGAACAGATACTACGCAAGATTTACTGCACTACATGACATCAAAAAGTTTTTCACCCCGCCTCTGCGCAGCAGTTTCTGCTGAGCAGATTTGAAACTGGCCAGGGTCTATGAATTCTCTGCGTCTCCGCTTCGTTCTCTGAGTCTGAAAGTTCCGTCACAGTTGGCATCGTGCACCATACAGCTGTTCTCTTCTCTGGATTCTCATCACAGTACTTGCACAGGTCTACCATGATCTGCCTTTGTTCAACACCTCTCAATACCCTCTCTGCATCACCACGCTGAACTGCTCGTGTGAGCTTCTCGGTTAACTTTGAAATCAACCACATGGCCATGTGCTCCGGACTATGTGGCTCATAGGGAGCGGCTGGAGGCACAAACTCAGCACCAGGAGGAGGGTCAGGAGGCAAGAAAAAGTCACATTCTGGTTCTGCTCCATCTTGCTCAAATGCTGCTTCAGTTGGGGCTGCTGCAGAAATCAAAGCAAAAGCATTGAACTCAGAATCAAGCGTCTGTAAAACACTGTGCATATCCATCAAAGAGCGCAAGTTTGCTTGGGTGATCCCATCAGATTCAAACAAAGAAAACGTGTCAAAGAGTATGTCATAGATTGCATTCAAACGACCTTCCATGGCACGATCCTCGTCAAAGTCAGCATCATCGGTCAAATCCAAGCAACGCTTCACGCAAATCGTCAGGAAACTGTAGACGGCAGCTTTGTTGAAACTCCGTCTTGTTGACACGGCCGCTGCACCAACTTCTGTCTCTGGTTCTGGCTCGTCTGCAAAACCAACACGCTGAGGCATCATGAAGACCAGCGCTGAAGTCAAAATGCAGAAGAAAATCACCATTGGTACCATCCAAAGTGAAAAACCAGAAAGCCAGGAAGGAAACCATGTGTAGATTGGGCTCACAAGGCTCAAGGCGTCCGCACTGCTCACCAAACTCATCAGCAACAGAGTCTGCAAAGTCTTCTTTGTAGACACCATAGTAGCATGAGTTGAGCGCTCACCTGGACTCTCACGCAACATTCGAAGCACACTTCTGAAGTCCTTTGCCGTTTATTCTCGAGCAACAACGTCTGCTCCCACAAGTTCGCCAGAATCTTCATTGAAGACACCCACACCATGCATCAAGTATTGCATCCAATCTCGTGAAAGCTTCTTTGTTCCCAAGTCTGCAAAGTTTTCCTTGGTAGGTATCGAGCTGGTGTACAGTTCTTTGTTCTTCACAAGCTGCTGCACCCATAGCACTCTGCATGATAGGTGCCTGATCCGACCCACACCAGAGCGCTGCATGACCTGCTTGGCAGCAGTGTTGTCGAGGATGATCTTCAGGTTGACCTTCTCACCCGTGCAAAGATTCAACGCAAACACGCAAAAGCAAACCATCACATGTAGTTCAAACTGCAGCATAAATCTCAGCCTCTGCTGAGCTGAGCGCCACAATGCGCTGTGTCCTGCTTGTAGCTAGCAAGAGGCAACCTTGAAAGCAAACCATGCCAGAACTCACCGATCGCCTGTGTCCTTTGTGCGCTGCCCAGTCGCTGTCTGAAAACAGTTCTGTCACCAAGCCATCATCAGAGGAAGAGGAATGCCACAATCCATCCAAACGTATGCGCAACTGCAAGGAGTGGTTTCGCACAGACAAAGGTAAAGGCACAAATGCTTGAACATCATCCAGCTACGTTCTGTGGGGGCACTCATGTACTGTGCCAAGCCACGGATTGTGAAAGCACATTCAACCAAGTCACAGGCCAAATAAAGGAGAATGCCCACTGCTGACCGATAGCGTGTTGCTTTGTCAGGGCCTAAAGCAGGCGTATCATCAACTTCACACATCAGCTCATGACAAGGGACCTTCTTGGGGTTCATTGTGCACTCAATGCCAACAACTTCAAACAACTTGTCAAAGTGTCGCGGGTTCTGCTGGATGTGGATGGTCTAGTCATCCACCAAAACATGGATGCGCTTCAAGAACTCAAACGTGTCACCAGGCTGACTCATAGAATGCACAGAGGTCTTGTACTTTGAAGTCAACGTTGGGACAAGCTTCCCATCAAAGTATTCTTGTTCTGTCACCGCCAGCATGTTATCCACGTGAAGCAAAATGAGGCACTCACCATCAGGACTGCTCAGCAGGCTTGGATAAGCATCGCAATGCTTGAAGCCCAACATCTCGTGGAGAAACTTGGTCACACTTTCAAACCAAAGCTGACTGCCATCGCGCTGACCAGGAAGTACACGTCCAAGTGCATATATATGTCTCTGCACCTGAGCTGACAAGTGTTGGCTGGACTTGAGACACCGTCAGAAAAGCATCGCCAATGTCAATAGCACATTTTGTATGGGAATCTCAATTTTGTATGGTCACATTTTCTATGGAAATCCTACATTTTGTATGGAAAGCTCACACTTTGTATGGAATTCTCACATTTTGTTTGGAAATCTCACATTTTGTATGATCACATTTTGTATGGAAATTTCACATTTTGTGTGGTTTTTTTTGCTCGAAGGTAGCGCACGCTGGCTCACGGCCTGTGTCACTAAACAGGTAAGACGGGAGTTCAGAGAAACTAAAAATACAGCCCTCCAAAGAAAATTGGAAATTAGCCAAAAACACACGCCCGGCTCTCAGGTGAACTTCAAGACGATGTAGTCTGAATTCATCGCTCATTCATCGATAGTCCGACTCAAGTCATAGGTATCCAGGGAAATCGAAAGTAAGACGGCAAGGCCCGCCTATCAGGTGACTCCTAAAAAAAGACATCGTTCTTCCCAAGTGTAGTTCCGCGATGATATTCCCGCGCCAATCGATGCAGGATGCGCTTAGCGAAGAAGCATAAAGAGCTCTTCAAACCCATAGTCACGTCAGTGCGCAAATTAACAAAATGATAACAGCATCAATAAGGCCCCTGTCACGCACTTGTCAAAGATCGCCCTCTCACATCAACCCAGATGTGCACGGATTAGTGCAGCAAATTTCGAAAATTTCGAAAATAAACTCCAACCTCCTCATCCAAGGTGTCAAAAAGGAGAGCCCCCCTCCCCCCCCCAGGGGAGGGGGGGGGCCGAATCATGCATTGAGATCTGGCTCTTTATTTTGTGAATGGGCCAGTCCAATTCTCGTGATCACTGTACTTCCGTTGAGAATGATGTGGCTCACCAAGCAGAACTGATCCTGAAGAGTCCAGGGGCAGTCCTCTTGGTAAGATACATTGGCGCTTGACCTCCCATCATCATTTCATTGCTCACATTCTGGTTGTTCTGAGGATTATGCCGCTATGTGGCACTGTATAGGGGCTTCGTCATGCAGGTGCCCAGCGGATCCAAGGAGGTGAAACAGGGTCGATGGGGTACACAGGAAGTTGAATAGGTTTGGATAAGCTTGGCCCCCTAACCAACGGGTTGTGGAGCACGATTGAGCATTAATTACCTATTTATTTACTTTGGCGAACCACTTACATACCGTCCTCTTCTGCCCTTGCTAGGAAGACACTTTGCCACCTGTCTCCCCTGTCAGAAGAGAGAAGTGGTAAGTTGTATTCTCTACGGGTGATCTCTATTTGTTTCACCATAAGAGCAGCCCAGTGCCAAATAAGCATTAGGCAGCAGGGGCAGCATGAGATTTCCACTACAAAGCTCCCTAACCAACGAGTTGTGGAGCAGGTATACCTGAGTTGGCAATACCGAGGAGATCCACAGCGCGCCCAAGATGATCACTCCTCAGGAGTGCCAAGCTACCTCCGAATGCAGCTTCCAGCTTGAAGAGAAATTTCACATTTTGTGTGGAATTCTCATCTTTTTTATTGAAATCTGACATTTTGTATGGAAATCTTACATTTTGGATGGAAATCTCAGATTTTGTATGGACTTCTCACATTTTGTATGGAACTCTCATTTTGTATATAAATCTCACATTTTGTATGGAAATTTCACATTTGGTACTTATTTTACATTGCCAAAAACAGGCCATTAAGCCATTAAGCCTTTAAGCGATTAAGTAGCTACTTTTAATAAAGCTCAAAGATTTTTAACAAAGTTGGCACTTAATCGCTTAATGGCTCACTGGCTTAATGGCTGGTCTTTGGCAATCTAAAAATATGGATTAGGGGAAGCGTTTTAGACTTGTTGTCAGTACCCTGGTACAGCGACGGCATCTACTACTATTGGGAGAACAAAATTGATTCGTAAGTTTTCGGACGTTTTTGAAGCAACAGTCTTCAAAAGTCTTGCTTCTTTTCTAACCGATTGTGTGGAATTCTCACAATTTGTGTGGAAATCTCACATTTGCATAGAAATCTCACATTTGGTATTGAAATCTGACATTCTGCATGGAAATCTCACATGTCGTATGGAAATCTCACACATCTCAGATTTTGTATGGAAACGGAAATTTCACATTTTGTATGGAAATCTCACATTTTGCGGAAATCTCATATTTGGTATTGAGATCTCACATTTTGTGTGGAAATTTAGATTTGCATACAAAATGTGACAATTCCACACAAAACGTGACAATTCAATTCCATACAAAATGTGGTTATAGAAAATGTGAGAAGATGAAACTTCTACACAAAATGTGAAATTTCCATAGTCTGAGATTTCCAGTTCAAATTTTGTGTGGGATTTTAATTTTGTATGGAAAATCTCATATTTTGTGTGCGAATCTCACATTTTGTATGAGCACATTTTGTAAGCAATTATCACATTTTGTATGGAATTCTTTTTTTGCTCGAAGGTAGCGCACGCTGGCTCACGGCCTGTGTCACTAAACGGGTAAGACGGGAGTTCAGAGAAACTAAAAATACAGGTCTCCAAGAAAATTGGAAATTAGTCAAAAACACACGCCCGGCTCTCAGGTGAACTTCAAAGACGATGTAGTCCGAATTCATCGCAGTTCAATCGATAGTCCATCTCAAGTCACAGCTGTCCAGGAAATCGAAAGTAAGACGGCAAGGCCGGTCTATCAGGTGACTTCCAGAAAAATGACATCGCTCTTCCCATATGCAGTACCGCGATGATATTCCCGCACCAATCGATGCGGGATGCGCTTAGCGAAGAAGCATAAAAAGCTCTTCAAACCCATAGTCACGTCCGTGCGCAAATTAATAAATTGATAACAGCATCAATAAGACCCCTGTCACGCACTTGTCAAAGATCGCCTCTCTCATCAACCCAGATGTGCACGGATTAGTGCAGCAAATTTCGAAAATTTCGAAAATAAAACTCCAACCTCCTCATCTCAGGTGCCATCCATGGTGCCAAACGAGCAGTTTGCAACCAGTTCTTTTGCAAGCGACACGTTGGCAATTTTGGACAGGCACAGCGGCCGTATCTGTGTGCAGAANNNATCTGTGTGCAGAAAGTCTGGATTTGTTTTGCCTTGTCGGTATCACCAAGAATATCCAAAATTGCAGGCAAGTGCTGCCATTATTTGTGTGTGTGTGTGTGTGAATTGTTTCAACACTAGTTTAGCAATCTGTCAAATTGCGTGACAAACATGGTTTTGCACTGTTGACCCACAAAGTACTCGTTGCAATTTAGAGAAGGTACACCTCTTCATGTTTGNGTTTAGCAATCTGTCAAATTGCGTGACAAACATGGTTTTGCACTGTTGACCCACAAAGTACTCGTTGCAATTTAGAGAAGGTACACCTCTTCATGTTTGCATCTTGCTCAAAATTTAAAGCCTGTTGTGGATCTTGATTTTCATGGTTCAGCTGAGCCAAATAGAATGCGGCAATCCAAAGATTGCAATGTTTTTTGCTCGGAGTAATCCTCCACACACCAATCAATTGCTCAAATTTTGCCCGCAATTTAATTTGGAGGGCAACCAAGATGGACATTAGTGACCGTCGTTGTCCTCCCATGATTCAGGCATATTTCCCGCGCCTCACCACAAACCATCCACAACCAGGTCCCATCCTTACGACACTGTCACTGTAATGTCACATGAAACAAGATTTTTCAAAATGCACTAAGGTAGGAAGACGATTTTTTTTGTCAAATCACAGACTTCTGATGGATGTTCTGCTAGAAATGACGGTGTAAAGCGGACATTTGATGGTCACCATCTTTCCTCGACTTTGCCGGCAGAGCATAGCGGAGCGCGCATCAGGACGGCGTCTTTCGTGGGACAAGATTGACGACACAACCACCAATCATAATACTGATAAACCATAGGGGTAGTGATCATATTACAAACAGATATATATATATATACATATACATATCGTATATGTGTGTATATATGCATGTACATCAATATTACCATTCCGAAGTTTGATTTTGGGTGATACATCATGAAGTAGATGGAAAATCACCCAATTTCAATCGAAAATCTCCTGGATTCTTTGGTTGGGATCCAGAAAGGGAATCCTCTCCATGATGAGTCTGGACCAATGGGATCTGTGTTACTGTCATGTCTTGCATTCTCAAACGGCGTCGATATTTTTTTTGATGCGTACATCCTGCAAATATATGTATATTATATTACACCTGTTTTATATTATGTAGTCCTGTATCATAGTACAACCATGGCACCTGGTCCTTACGGCCCACGCAACTTCTGGCGCCTTGCAACAGCACGCTCCACCCACCGTCTCCTGGGGGGACAGTCAACTGTGCTCTATTGCAACATGCGCATGTAAGAAATAGGAGGAGCCTCCCACTTAGGAAAGGGTTATCCATCTTTTTTGGCGAGAAATCTACTCATATCTCTGAACCTCTGACAGAGAAGCCACATTCATAGGGGGACTACAGTAGATGGACAAAATACTCAAACCCTTCAACACACACTATGTTGAACCCCCCCACCCCCCAAATCTCAATGTTTCACCGCGCCTGTTAACAAAAGTGATGTTGGGGAAAGTTTTTCTTTCGTCCATTGGGGCTAACGCACTTCAAGTTATATTAACATTGAACTTTGGGTGTGAGCGGGTTGTATCGGATAAAAGGGGTTTGAATATGTCGTCCGTCTACAGTAGGTGTATAAAGATGTATATGTAACTGTAAATATATACCTTTGTGTGTGATATCCGAGGGAGGGGAAAAGAGGGGCAAAAGCAGAGAGAGAATAAGAGATGGAGACAGAGAGAGAGAGAGAGAGAAAACCGCTTATAAATAAGTAAGTACTTAAAGACAAATTATATAGCACACACCACTTCATACCCCATTCTCTTTGGTCTCTGCCTCTCTCTCTCTCACCATTTTCATCCCAGACCTTTCCTCCAGTTCGGATGACATTGAATCATGGCAGAGCAAACCGTACACCACGATGCAGCTCCTCATCACTGACAGAGTGGTGATCGAGCGACTTTGGCACTTTGCATCTGCTTTTCTCACGCCTGCGGGATCAAGATGATCAAGGCAATGGCAATGCAGCTAGCAGAGTCATGGTCAACATCTTGCTCTTGCCATCCGAATTAAAACAATAGTTCTGACTTCTGATAAGTTTTTTTCCTGCACCAACCTTGGACATGATTTGTCCATGCGCAGGGACAGTATGCTTTGGCCTTTGAACCAGCTGTCTGTCCCAGTTGGATTTTTTTTTTAGTAGTGAAACAGTGAAACAGGTGAAATAGGTGAATTATCATGAAATTGACACTTCGTTCAGTGTCTAATGTGGTGGAAGGTCACACGTTCACACTCGGCGGTAGGCGATCAAATACTCGGGGTAGATTCGGTCGCCATCGAAAATCACGATCTCTCTAAACCTGGCCACCGCTGCCCCAC
>BGPT01001467.1:142127-157721 GCA_003297045.1 Symbiodinium sp. clade C Y103
TCTTCCAATCGGCTCTTCCAGGGTGGCAAATGGATGTGCTTTCGAGCTTGCTTCAGCTGTCGCATCAACTTGTTCCTCTCGGCAGCATATTTCAGCCAATTGTTGTCATGTTCAAGTCGCCAAGCACAATGAACTTCGAGGTTGGAATAGGCGCTATGATATGCTGCCGCATCCCTTCCCTTCCCCAACTCTGCTGGGCGCTCAACTTGAAACAGGTTCTGGATGGCCTTCAAAGTCTGGGCATCCACGGGGTACAGCGCCCATCCTTGCTCTAAGTCGGGCAGATCTGCCCAATACTCAGGAACTTCCACTGGCAGCTTGTGGCTTGGAGTTGCCCCCGTTTCACAGCCATCAGTTGAAGGACTCACCCCTGTACCTCGGGCTGGGGTGACCTCTGCACCTTCGGCTTCCGTCACCTCTGCACCTTGGGCTGGCGTCACCTTTGAGGGGACTCGGCAGCGCGCTCTGAGAATGAGAAACAACAAGCCTCCAATGGCACAAGAGCCCACAAGACCAGTCAGCAATCCAACCAACAAAGGAAGTTGAGAGCCCGTTGTGGTAGTTGTCGTAGCAGCTACACCAGGAGTCAAGGTTGTTGTGGTACTTGTCGTAGCCACACCAGGAGTCAAGGTTGTTGTGGCACTCGTGGTAGCCACACCAGGAGTCAAGGTTGTTGTGGCACTCGTGGTAGCCACACCAGGAGTCAAGTGGCTGCTGACAGAACTCGAGTCGCCACCGTGCTCTGAGTCACCCCAAGTCAGCACACTTCCATCCGATTTCCAGGCAGCAAAGGCACAGCACGTGGAGTAAATGACATCGACGCCAGAGGTCAAGGAGCTGCTGACAGAACTCGAGTCGCCACCGTATTCTGAGTCACCCCAAGTCACCACACTTCCATCCGATTTCCTTGCAGCAAAGGCATAGTAGGTCGAGTAGATGATGTCGACGCCAGAGGTCAAGGAGCTGCTGACAGAACTCGAGTCGCCACCGGAATTTGAAGAACCCCAAGTCACCACACTTCCATCCGATTTCCTCGCAGCGAAGGCCCATTCATTGGAGTAGATGATGTCAACGCCAGAGGTCAAGGAGCTGCTGACAGAACTCGAGTCGCCAGGGATATAACCCCAAGTCACCACACTTCCATCCGATTTCCAGGCAGCAAAGGCACAGCACGTGGAGTAAATGACATCGACGCCAGAGGTCAAGGAGCTGCTGACAGAACTCGAGTCGCCACCGTATTCTGAGTCACCCCAAGTCACCACACTTCCATCCGATTTCCTTGCAGCAAACGCCCTTTCGGTGGAGTAGATGACGTCAACGCCAGAGGTCAAGTAGCTGCTGACAGAACTCGAGTCGCCACCCCAACGTGAAGAACCCCAAGTCACCACGCTACCATCCGATTTCCTTGCAGCAAAGGCACAGCACGTGGAGTAGATGACGTCAACGCCAGAGGTCAAGGAGCTGCTGACAGAACTCGAGTCGCCACCGTAACTGTTACCCCAAGTCACCACCCTACCATCCGATTTCCTTGCAGCGAAGGCCCATTCATTGGAGTAGATGATGTTAACGCCAGAGGTCAAGGAGCTGCTGACAGAACTCGAGTCGCCAGGGATATAACCCCAAGTCACCACACTTCCATCCGATTTCCTTGCAGCAAAGGCATAGTAGGTCGAGTAGATGATGTCGACGCCAGAGGTCAAGTAGCGAGTCGCCACCGTAACGTGACATACCCCAAGTCAGCACTCTACCATCCGATTTCCTTGCAGCAAAGGCATATCTGGTAGAGTAGATGACGTCGACGCCAGAGGTCAAGTAGCTGCTGACAGAATTCGAGTCGCCACCCTGACTTGAAGAACCCCAAGTCACCACGCTACCATCCAATTTCCTCGCAGCAAAGGCATAGTGGGTGGAGTAGATGGTGTCGACATTGGCCGCCGTGCAAAGGAGCAGCTGGCCGCAGATCACTGCCAGCAAGCCCATCATTTCTTGAGCCCAAGACACCATGATATAAAGTAAAAACGAAAAGACATCATCATCATCATCATCATCATCATCATCATCATCATCATCATCATCATCACCATCATCATCATCATCCTCATCATCATCATCCTCATCATCAACCTCATCATCATCATCATCATCATCATCATCATCATCATCATCATCATCATCATCATCATCATCATCATCCTCATCCTCATCCTCATCATCAACACCATCACCATCACCATCACCATCATCATCATCATCATCATCATCATCAGCAGCAGCAGCAGCAGCACCATCACCATCACCATCACCATCACCATCATCATCATCATCATCATCATCATCATCCTCCTCATCCTCATCCTCATCATCCTCATCATCATAAGGACTTCGCTAGTCTTGCTAGTCTTCATGGCTGATCTGGCAACTTTATCCAATGATGATTTGCAGTCATTTGTTCATACGTGTTGGGCCCTGTTGGGTTCCATTGATCGCAACTAGCTATCAACACGAGGCTGCTAGGGACAAAGGTTGCCCACACTGACACTGACTCCTTATCCCACCNGCCCTGTTGGGTTCCATTGATCGCAACTAGCTATCAACACGAGGCTGCTAGGGACAAAGGTTGCCCACACTGACACTGACTCCTTATCCCACCCCATACCGGCCTCCTCTCCCCTCAAACTTCCGCGCGAGGGCGCTGCTAGCCGCACCTTGCTTTTCAACATGTAGAGGCGTAAGGCTGTCCCTCCTGGAGATGCGGATCATGTCAGGGCCATGCAGTTGGCCTTCCCTCCACCGACCTTGTAAAGCCTGAACTGGCGGTGCTTGTGCAGCCTGTGTAAGAGAATCTTTCAAAAATGATTAGAAACGAACATAGATGACAAGAACGATGATAGGGAACCCAACGAGGGCTTCAGCCGTCTTACCGCACGGCAAAATCAAGCATGCCCAAGTGCCCGATGATGTTTTTTGTTTGGTTTTGGCTCTCTCTCTCTCTCTCTCTCTCTCTCCTTCTCTCTCTTTCTCTCTCTCTCTCTCTCTCTCTCTCTCAATGGCCGTCTCCATGACACAATGAGTTCAGCACTGTGCTGCAGCACTATGCTGCTGGTGGTGTTCTTGGATGTTCTTGGTACTTTTCTGAGTACATGGATGGTCCTACCTTGCATGCTCTTTTGTTGTGGGTCAAACCCTGGGACCCTTGTCAATTTATCGTCAACATTCCGAAAATGCAAAGAAAGTGGGTTTTCTAGGTAATCATGGGTAGTTGCACATGTCGGAGAACGAATTTTGCATTGCCCCGTGGCCAGGCAAGTGATCAAAGCTGTAAGCTAGATTTCACTATGCAGATGTGAAGAGCAGATGTAAAGATATGCAGATGTGAAGATATGAAGATGTAAGATGTGCAGATGTGAAGATATGAAGATGTAAGATATGCAGATGTAAGATGTGCAGATGTGAAGATATGCAGATGTGAAGATATGAAGATGTAAGATGTGCAGATGGGAAGATATGCAGATGTGAAGATTTGCAGATGTGAAGATAGGAAGATGTAAGATGTGCAGATGTGAAGATATGCAGATGTAAGATATGCAGATGTAAGATGTGCAGATGTGAAGATATGCAGATGTGAAGATATGCAGATGTGAAGATAGCAAGATGTAAGATGTGCAGATGTGAAGATATGCAGATGTGAAGATATGAAGATGTAGTAATGCAGATCCCTTTTTTACGAAAAACCCTTCGCAGACGCTCTCGGGCAAAAAAAAAAGACGTCATCATCACCATCACCATCAGCATCGCCATCACCATCACCATCATCATCATCATCATCATCATCATCGTCATCGTAATAGGGACCTCGTCAGTCTTGCTAGTCTTCATGGCTGATCTGGCAACTTTACCCTGCGATGATTTGCAGTCGTTTGTTCGTACGTGTTGGTTTCCATTGATCGCAACTAGCTAGCAACACGAGGCTGCTTGGGAAAAAGCTTGCGTTGCCCATACTGACACTGAATCCTTATCCCACCCCATACAGGCTCATACTCCTCTTCCCCCCCAAACTTCCGTGTGCGGGTGCTGCTAGCCGCACCTTGCTCTTCAACATGTAGAGCCGTAAGGCTGTCCCTCCTGGAGATGCAGATCGTATCAGGGCATGTCAGGGCCATGTAGTTGGCGCTCCATCCATCGACTTTGTAAAACCTGAACTGGAGGTGAGTTTGCAGCCTGTGTAAGAGAATGTTACTTTAATGATCAGAAACGAACATTTATGACAAGAATATGATAGGGAACCCAACGAGGGCTTCAGCCGTCTTACCGCACGGCAAAATCAAGCATACCTCTCTTGTTTTTTGGTTGTGGCACTCTCTCTCTCTCTCGCTCTCTCGCTCTCTCGCTCTCTCGCTCTCTCGCTCTCTCGCTCTCTCGCTCTCTCTCTCTCTCTCTATATCAATGGCCATTTCCATGACACAATGAGTTCAGCACTGTGCTGCAGCACTATGCTGCTGGTGGTGTTCTTGGATGTTTCTGGTACTTTTCTGAGTACATGGATGGTCCTACCTTGCATGCTCTTTTGTTGTGGGTCAAACCCTGGAACCCTTGTCAATTTATCGTCAACATTCCGAAAATGCAGAGGAGGTCGGTTTTCTGGGCAGTCGCACATGTCGGAGAACGAGTTTTGCCCCGTGGCCAGCAAGTGATCGAAGCTGTAAGCTAGATTTCACTACCGAGAACCATGGAAATGGAGGTTACTTGTGCTGTCGCTCTAAGATTGTACGTTATTGAACATCAAAACTGGTGGTAAATTGGACGTTCATCCATCCAACAGATAGTTCCCTAGGTTTCGACCCACGGCCAATGAGCTTGATAACGTCCTGGATCGGTGGGGATAGGACAGGCCTGCCAGGGGACGGTCCCTGGCAAGGCAATGGGATGGCTTGCAGAAACCGTCTGGAGATGTCTTGTGGAGTACCCGAATACCCAACAAACAGACCATATGTTTCTGAACATCAAAATAGGTGGTAAATGGAGTACCCACAAACATGGGTAGTCACCATTTTTTGAGACATAGCCATGAAAGGAAAGCACGAGATGCAAAGGAAATCACGAGATGCAAAGTGATGTGGGATGATGTTGCTGTGAAAATTTGGGAGAGGAAATTCATCTGAAATCACATCAGAAATGACCCGAGCTGTTGCGGGGCCAGACATGCTGTTGTGGAGGATCTGAAACGGAGCGCCTGTCCTCGCTGCCCTAGCTGTCATTGGATGAGGCTCGCATCTTCCATACAACTCTCTGCAGTATACAATATTATATGCTTGAAATGATTTGGGATGCAAAGTGATTTGGGATGCAAAGTGATTTGGGATGATGTTACTGTAAAATTTTGGAAGTTCATCCGAAATTACATCGGAAATTTCCCCAGCTGTTGCGGGACCTCGCTGCCCTAGATGTCATTGGATGAGGCTCGCATCTTCCATACTAGTACCTACAACTCTCTGCAGTAGACAGGATGATATATTGCAAAAATCGCTTTGACCCAGCCGTTTCGAGTATCTAGACAACACTTTCATTCTTCCTGTATATTCTTGTGTCATTATCATTCATTTGCCTGAAAGTGCAGTTGCCACGTGACACAACTGTCACAAGCATTGGAAATTTCTGCACCTGACATGGCCATCACTTTCGCCACCATCGGGCGCCTGTTGGGTCTCAGGTTTTTCAGAAATATTCTCGTGGCCATGGGCCAAAGCACCTTGGTACCATATGTATCCATATGTAGTAAACATCCAAAATAGATTGAAAGCGATAGTCACCCCAAAATGGTATCGATAAGTACCCTTTCGCATGTGAGAACTTCAGAATTCACTTGGAGCAACTCAATTCGCTGGGCGCCACTGGCATGACATCCGCTGAAACAAAGGTGTAATTTGATGTTATATGATGTTATATTCAATGCCCCACCTCAGAAATCACACCATCGCAGTACAAGGTGGCAGTAGTGATGCCAGTGATGGGTGTTGACGTATTCATTCGGTCGTACCTTGGAGGACTCCATGGCTTCCGGTGCTGGTTGACAGAAGCCGAAGAGGTTGCTCCCAAACAACCCAGTTGCTGGGGGGAGAAATGGGGTAAAAGGATGTAAAAGGGAGGGATCACCCTCCCCTTGCGGTTCTCTACCTGGTTTCTCCCACAGCACATGAAGAGACGGAGGGCCCCCCCGTTGCCACGGATCATGGGATCATGGGGAATGATCATAGACAACAAGAAGAATTCAACAACCAGCAATAAATACCATAGCAATCACGATAACTATGATAGCATTAATAACACCCGCATAACCAGAAGAATCTAGTATTGTTGTTTGGCTCTAAACCCCCATTACCAAGGGCACCCCAGAGGTACGGTACTCAAAATGGCTGATAAGTAACAGATAACCATCAATACATTGATACATCCTTTTCACAATGAAAAATTTTGAGCAATGTGCAAAGCTGACGGTCATCAACCTGGGGCCTTCCCAGTCAGATCAGTCGCTCGAGAACCGAGTCATACATGTCCAAAAACCATCAAATGTCGGTTGCAACAACTCACAAATGAAGAAAACTAAGAAAACATCAAATGTCACCAGGGCCATCCTCCAAATATCAACCCTCGACTTGTTGTTCGCGTGTCACTCACCCAACCGAGATACCTGAACTGCCAACAAAGGTCGAAAGTCCTTCCAATGTGACCTCAAGAGGGTTGGATGCTGAAGATGGGTGCGGATCATGGCAAGCCGTGCTGCCAGAAATTGGTGAAGGAATCTTTGGCTCAGGTTGTCCCATTCAAGGACCTTTCGTGGAAGCAAAATAGAAAACGCAAAAAGTCGTTTGGGGCTATCCATCTATCCTCGCAATGGCATCACCAATGGCATCAATGGCATATCTACAGATTATGTATGCCAGATTATGCAGTTTTTCAGGATCAAAATGTCGGTACATCCGCCTATGAGGTGAACAACTCCCACTGCAGGCGCTGCAGCGCGCAGCTAAGCCGCCCACATTGATGGCACACTTCGTGAAGTCCTGTCCTGACATCGACATCACATGGCAACCTGACAACTCAGTTCCCGATGGAGATATCATACAAGTGATCATCATTTTTGACCTTGATGACCGTGGTTTTTTCAAGCTTCTGCCACGGTACCGCAAGATCTGGAAGTGGGAAATCATCCCAAGCCAGGCAAATCACAACGGCCAGCGCCCATCAACCCAGGAAATCCGACTGAGCAATGGACATGGATTTTTCGATAGGTGAATGTATTCTTCCCAAGCAAGGAATGCATGACCATCCTGTGGCAAAATAGACCTTCGTAGATTTTTTTTTCCCCACCTCTCAGGTAAGGGTCTCTAGCATTTAACTCTTCGTGTGTCCTCCGTGTCCTCCATGTCCTCCGTGTCCTCCGTGTCCTCCTCGTTCTCGTCTCCGTCCTCCTCCTTCTCTCCTGCAGCTCGTCGTCACAGTCGGCGTCACAGCAATATGGCGAGCCTCATGGGACGCTGGGCACACATGGACCCACCACAGGGAGCTCCAGCGCGGGGCACACACGGACACGAACGCAATGTCAGGATATGTCAGGATATGTGTCAGATAGAATGTCAAAATATATGCGTGAACCGCTTGCAAATAAGATAAATAAGTACTTGAAGAAAAGTTATATACCACACACCATTTCGTATTCTCATCATTTCGTCTCTGCCTCTTTCTCTCACGTTTTTCATCCCAGACCTTTCCTCCATTTCAGATGACATTGAATCATGGCAGAGCAAACCGTACACCACGATGCAGCTCCTCATCATTGACAGAGCAGTGTTGATCGAGTGACTTTGGCACTTTGCATCTGCTTTTCTCACGCCTGGGCGTGGCATCAAAATGAACAAGGCAATGGCAATGCAGCTGGCAGAGTCATGGTCAACATCTTGCTCTTGCCATCTGAATTAAAATAACAATTCTGACTTCTGACATTTTTTTTTCCTGCACCAACCTTGGACCTGATTTGTCCATGCGCAGGGACAGTATGCTTTGGCCTTGGAACCAGCTGTCTGTCCCAGTTGGATCATATTTTGAATATAGTGAAACAGTGAAACAGGTGAAATAGGTGAATTATCATGAAATTGACATTTTGTTCAATGTGGTGGGACCTCTGTATCTCGGGCTGGCGTGACCTCTGCACCTTCGGCTTGAGTCACCTCTGCGCCTTGGGCTGGCGTCACCTTTGAGGGGACTCGGCAGAGCGCTCTGAGAATGAGAAACAACAAGCCTCAAATTGCACAAGAGCCCACGAGACCAGTCAGCAATCCAACCAACATTGGAAGTTGAGAGCCCATTGTGGTACTTGTCGTATCCACACCAGAAGTCAAGGCTGTTGTGATACTTGACGTAGCTACACCAGGAGTCAAGGTTGTTGTGGTACTTGCCGTAGCCACACCAGGAGTCAAGGTTGTTGTGGCACTTGTGGTAGCCACACCAGGAGTCAAGTGGCTGCTGACAGAACTCGAGTCGCCACCGTGTTCTGAGTCACCCCAAGTCACCACACTTCCATCCGATTTCCTTGCAGCAGAGGCACCACCCGTGGAGTAGACGACGTCGACGCCAGAGGTCAAGGAGCTGCTGACAGAACTCGAGTCGCCACCGTACCGTGCATCACCCCAAGTCACCACACTTCCATCCGATTTCCTTGCAGCAAAGGCATAGTAGGTCGAGTAGATGATGTCGACGCCAGAGGTCAAGTAGCTGCTGACAGCACTCGAGTCGCCACCCCGATCTGCCCCCCAAGTCACCACACTACCATCTGATTTCCTTGCAGCAAAGGCATAGTAGGTCGAGTAGATCATGTCGACGCCAGAGGTCAAGTAACTGCTGACAGAACCCGAGTCGCCACCGTAACTTGAAGGACCCCAAGTCACCACACTACCATCTGATTTCCTTGCAGCAAAGGCACGGTAGGTGGAGTAGATGGTGTCGACACCAGAGGTCAAGTAGCTGCTGACAGAACTCGAGTCGCCACCGTATTCTGAGTCACCCCAAGTCACCACCCTTCCATCCGATTTCCTTGCAGCAAAGGCACCACCGGTGGAGTAGACAACGTCGACGCCAGAGGTCAAGTAGCTGCTGACAGAACTCGAGTCGCCACCGTATTCTGAGTCACCCCAAGTCACCACACTTCCATCCGATTTCCTTGCAGCAAAGGCCCGTTCATTGGAGTAGATGATGTCAACGCCAGAGGTCAAGGAGCTGCTGACAGAACTCGAGTCGCCACCGTACCGTGCATCACCCCAAGTCACCACACTTCCATCCGATTTCCTTGCAGCAAAGGCATAGTAGGTCGAGTAGATGATGTCGACGCCAGAGGTCAAGTAGCTGCTGACAGAACTCGAGTCGCCACCGTAACTTGAAGGACCCCAAGTCACCACACTACCATCTGATTTCCTTGCAGCAAAGGCCGAGAAGAAGGCGGAGTAGATGGTGTCAACGCCAGAGGTCAAGTAGCTGCTGACAGAACTCGAGTCGCCACCCAAACTTGAAGAACCCCAAGTCACCACACTACCATCTGATTTCCTTGCAGCAAAGGCACCAACCGTGGAGTAGATGACGTCGACGCCAGAGGTCAAGTAGCTGCTGACAGAACCCGAGTCGCCACCGTAACTTGAAGAACCCCAAGTCACCACACTACCATCCAATTTCCTTGCAGCAAAGGCATAGTGGGTGGAGTAGATGGTGTCGACATTGGCCGTCGTGCAAAGGAGCAGATGGACGCAAATCACTGTCAGCAAGCCCATCATGTCTTGAGCCCAAGACACCATGATATCAAGTAAAAACGGAAAGACATCATCATCATCATCATCATCATCATCATCATCATCATCATCATCATCATCATCATCATCATCACCATCACCATCATCATCACCATCACCATCATCATCATCGTCATCATCATCAGCAGGAGCATCATCAGCAGCAGCAGCATCATCACCATCATCATCATCATCAGCAGCAGCAGCATCATCACCATCATCATCATCATCATCATCGTCATCCTCATCATCATCATCATCATCATCATCATCATCATCATCATCATCATCACCATCATCATCCTCATCATCATCCTCATCATCATAATCATAAGGACTTCGCCAGTCTTGCTAGTCTTCATGGCTGATCTGGCAACTTTACCCCATGATGATTTGCAGTCGTTTGTTCGTACGTGTTGGGTTCCATTGATCGCAACTAGCTATCAACACGAGGCTGCTAGGGACAAAGGTTGCCCACACTGACACTGAATCCTTATCCCACCCCATACTGGCCTCAAATTTCCGTGCGCGCGCGCTGCTAGCCGCACCTTGCTTTTCAACATGTAGAGCCGTAAGGCTATCATGTCAGGGCCATGCAGTTGGCCTTCCCTCCACCGACCTTGTAAAACCTGAACTGGAGGTGCTTGTGCAGCCTGTGTAAGAGAATCTTTCAAAAATTATGAGAAACGAACATAGATGACAAGAACCATGATAGGGAACCTCACTAGGGCTTCAGGAGTCTTACCGCACGGCAAAATCAAGCATACCCTTGTGTCCAATGATTGTTTTTGTTTGGTTTTGGCGCTCTCTCTCTCTCTCTCTCTCTATCAATGGCCATCTCCATGACACAATGAGTTCAGCACTGTGCTGCAGCACTATGCTGCTGGTGGTGTTCTTGGTACTTTTCTGAGTACATGGATGGTCCTACCTTGCATGCTCTTTTGTGCTGGGTCAAACCCTGGAACCCTTGTCAATTTACCGTCAACATTCCGAAAATGCAGAGAAAGTCGGTTTTGCGGGTAGTTGCACATGTCGGAGAACGAGTCTTGCATTGCCCCGTGGCCAAGCAAGTGATCGAAGCTGTAAGCTAGATTGCACTACCGAGAACCATGGAAATGGAGGCTACTTGTGCTGTCGCTACAAGACTATAGGTTATTGAACATCAAAACAGGTGGTAAAGTGGGTGTTCATCCCCCCAAAATATGGTCCCCTAGGTTTCGACCCACGGCCAATGAGCTTGGCAACGTCCTGGATCCGTGGGGATAGGACAGGCCTGACAGGGGACGGTCCCTGGCAAGGCAATGGGATGGCTTGCAGAAACCGTCTGGAGATGTCTTGTGGAGTAGCCGAATACCCAACAAACAGACCATATGTTTCTGAACATCAAAATAGGTGGTAAATGGAGTACCCACAAGCATGGGTAATCACCATTTTCAATTTTGAGACACAGCCATGAAAGGAAATCACGAGATGCAAGGAAATCACGAGATGCAAAATGATGTCGGATGATGTTGCTGTGAAAATTTGGGATAGGAAATTCATCCGAAATCACATCAGAAATGACCCGAGCTGTTGCGGGGCCAGACTCGCTGCCCTAGATGTCATTGGATGAGGCTCGTATCTTCCATAACTACAACTCTTTGCAGTATACAATATGATATGCTTGAAATTCGCTACAACCCAGCCATTTCGAATATCTACACTCTACACGACAGGTTATGATATACAGCTACACATGGTATCTTGTATATTCTTCTGTCACTTCTGTATCATTCATGTGCCTGAAACTGCACAATCGCCACGTGACACAACTGTCACAAGCATTGGAACTCTCTGCGCCTGACACGGCCATCACTTTCGACGCCATCGCCCGGGCGCCTGTTGGGTGTCTGGCTTTTCAGAACTATGTTCGTGGCCATGGGTCAAGGCACCTTGTTACCATATGTATCCATATGTAGTAAACATCCAAAATAGATTGAAAGCGATAGTCATGACATCCACTGAAACAGCTGTGTAATTTGATGTTATCTGATGCTATATTCTCAATGCCCCACCCCACCTCAGAAATCACGTGATGCCAGTGAGGGTTCGACAGTCCGTGACGTCTTCATTCGGTCGTACCTTGGAGGTCCCCATGGCTTCCGGTGCTGGGTGACATCACCCTGTGATCTGAAATACAGAAGCGGTTGGCAGAAGCCGTAAGAGGTTGCTCCCAAACAACCCAGTTGCTGGGGGGAGAAATGGGGTAGTCAGATCAGTCGCTGGCGCTCGAGAACCGAGTCATACATGTCTAAAAACCATCAAATGTCGGTTGCAACAACTCAAAAATGAAAAATCATCAAATGGGAGGAATCACCCTCCACTTGCGGTTCTCCACCTGATTTCCCACACTTGGAGCACTCGGTGGTGGGCAGCTCCATGCTGGGAAGCAGTCGCACTCCACCACGCCACAACGCCGTTGCCTCGGCACCAAGAGACGCAAGGGACCCACCGTTGCCACGGCAACGCCACACTGAAATCCGAAACAATGGGGGATCATGTGCAATGATCATGGACAACAATAAGAATTTATTACCAGCAATAATATCCATAGCAATCATGATCGCCATGATAGCATTAATAACACTCGCATAACCAGAAGAATCTAGTATTGTTGCTGGCTCTAAACCCCCTGTACCAAGGGCTTCCCAGAGGTACGATACTCAAAATGGATGATAACCAACAGATAACCACCAATACACTGATAAATCTTTTTCACAATGAAAAATCTTGAACAATTTGAAGAAGTTTGTCTTCTCTCCTTTCATTGAGGATCTTTTGCCCAGCCATGCCACAAGGAAACCAAAGTACCACTTTGAACTGAATTTCAACAAGTGTCCTGGCAACCCGTTCTTGACCAACAAAAAAGGTCTCCAGGACACTTGTTGCAAGTCCAGAACAATAGGCTAAAATGAAAGAACAAATCCGAAACTGAGTGGAAAATTGCGCATTGTGAGTGGTTCCAAATTGGAAGCGCATAGTGCTCCCCAGATCTTATTCAGCCAATGCCCTAAACTAAATCATTTTCCTTGGGTCCGCACGCGTGCCCCCAAGTAGCCTAAAATAAGCTTGTTGCGGCGTCCGCGCATGCGCGGACCCAATCAAAATTTAAACTTTTTTGGCGAGGTCGCCCGCTCAGTTCGGGGTGCTCCCAAAATGAAAGCACATAAGCTCACAAAATGGAAGCGCATAGTTGAAGAAAGGCCTTGAAGAAATACAAAAACTAAATCACCACAACCTGGCAAAAATAAGTTCATTTTGTGAAGAGTCTCTTCCAAGAAAGTTGCACATGCTGAAGAACATAACAAGATTTCCTTTGAAACGGGTCCTCAAAACAAAAGAGGTCCTGGGCATATCTGAGCTGCGCCGCGCCGCGCCCACGCGCGCTAAAAAGAACTCCAAAATCAAGCCTTTTCCCGCGCACGCGCGCGCGCGTGGTTCGTGCAGCCCAGTTGTCTTTTGACCCCAAGAACCCTTCCAAGGGAAATCTTCTTACATGTAGAAAATTTCACATGGACATTTACTAGAATATTCTTCATTACTTCATCCACAAATCATCATCAAAGACAGGTGGTAAAGAAGAGATTTCCGTGCTTATTGCGCCCTCAAAATTTGGATTCAGGCACTTCAGGGGAGGATCCTGGATTTCAGGCGTGTTTTATATTATTTTATGGGCAAACCATCAACACATGAAAACTGCTTACTGCACCCTGGTTGAGAGTTGGGTATATGTATCTTCTGTATTCCCATCATGTTCGCATTAAATCCCATGAATTCCCCTGTTGGTTATATCCCTATGACAATCCCATGAAATCTTGATATACTGTCCATTTTTGTATACCACCCGTCTTTGTCTTTATCCCATTGTGCTTCCCCGTTGTGATTCCCCGTTGGCGCAGAGGCGCCCTTAGCCGTAGCCGTGGTCACCAAACATGTTCGCCTTTTTCGAGGGTTCACTGGGGTCATGTTGGTGGCATCAGGCATTTTATAGTGGCCCAGGTTCGAAGCCCTGATATATCAAGAAACATCCGAAGGAATGGGAGGGTTCGATGATTTTTTTTACTTTAGATATCACCACTGGGGGGTGCGACCCGCTCAGTGCCTAGCAACTAGAATGCACACCCCCATTGGTGCTTTAGATTTTTCTTGTTGTCCTACTGGACTTTATGTAGGTAAAAATAGAAGATAATTTTATCATCTTTTACAGTATCTAAAGTAACTACTGGGAAGATTGAGCAGTGAAGAAAATTGCAGTTTCTAATGATTCACTCTCCTTAACATTAAAAAAGAGAAGAATGAAAAACAAAAAAGAGCGTAGCCCCAAAGGTACAGACCCCCAATAATTATGGGAAAACTGCGTTGCTTGGTAGAATGTCGATATTTTCGTATTTGTTTATGATGGCATCTATGAAATGACCCCCTCTCTGTCTATAAAATGACCCCTTAGTTTACTATATAATGTATAACTAACCTTCATGTCGTAACTATTTCTCATCCATATTTAACCCTCTATGAAATGCACAGCTACACATCAGACTCACCAAATGTTTGCCTCCAAAAATCTTCCAGCAAGTAGCCCTCTATAGAATGGCTAAAAAAAACACCCAAAAAGGCATTTCATAGTGCCNACTCACCAAATGTTTGCCTCCAAAAATCTTCCAGCAAGTAGCCCTCTATAGAATGGCTAAAAAAAACACCCAAAAAGGCATTTCATAGTGCCAAAACATCCCCATTCTATAGGCACTAAGGTATTTCGCGTCATGCATTTCTGATTCTTTTCCAAACCATTTGCCTTTGTCGTCCCTGGGCCCTTGGGGTCACAGCAGTTGATGTCTCTTCTCACGGACAGAAGGAACTCCTTTGTCATCCAGCTGCTATCCAGATGGGGAAGGCAATGGGAAAAACCAGCTCAACAGAAGTGAATTCACTCCCAAAAGTCTGCATATCCTGGTAGATTTGACTTGCGGATGATTTAAAAAAAAGGGGTGTATTAAAACCAGAACTGCCGAAGAAAGGAAAAAGCAACTGAAAAATATATTCCGAGCACAAGAGAAATTGAGTTTGCTGTTGCCAATCCCTGGGATGTGTATTACAATTACAAGTGCAAGTTGGGTCGTTCCAAAAAGGTACCCTTGCTGAGTTTGCTTGAGGCACTATTTAAAAGAACTGTAGCTAAGGATTGTCTCGTTTGATAAAGTGTTTTAAAACCAAAATCTGATTCTCCTTGCTCTGGGTTTTAAAAAATGCAGTGCATTTCAACGGCAACTGAGAAGGACAAAACAACAACCTTGAAATTAAACCAAGGTTTGTAGCCTTTGTTATGTTAGCAGACCCTTCAATGTCCGGGAACCCCTTCAGCAAGTTTACACACACTGAAGCACATCTACACAACCGGACGTTGTGTCCTGGTAGCCATCCATGGTGCCAAACGAGCAGTTTGCAACCAGTTCTTTTGCAAGCGACACGTTGGCAATTTTGGACAGGCACAGCGGCCGTATCTGTGTGCAGAANATCTGTGTGCAGAAAGTCTGGATTTGTTTTGCCTTGTCGGTATCACCAAGAATATCCAAAATTGCAGGCAAGTGCTGCCATTATTTGTGTGTGTGTGTGAATTGTTTCAACACTGGTTTAGCAATCTGTCAAATTGCGTGACAAACATGGTTTTGCACTGTTGACCCACAAAGTACTCGTTGCAATTTAGAGAAGGTACACCTCTTCATGTTTG